>JAPPVO010000010.1:83599636-83884440 GCA_030407325.1 Camellia japonica | reverse complement strand
CATCGATATCGCTCTGATGAATCTGTATGAATCTCAAAGATTAATCTCAACAAAATCGCTCTGAATCGAAATCGCTCTCAAGGGTTTAGAAGCAATTGGGGTGAGCAAGAGAGAGACGTGAGGATTGTGAAGGCGTGAGATTCAAAATGAGGGTTTACAAAGCTTTAACACGTACTCTAAGATTCAAAATAGGCGTGTGAGGTACAACACATTTGGAGGCGGTTTTAAACGCCTCTTATTTAAAAACGGTGTCGTTTTATTAAAACAATATGCGACGTTTTTATAAAACGTCGTTAAATAATAATAAAAGTGACGTTTAAAAAAATGCCGTTAATAAAACGCCGTCTAAACTCATTTCTCTTGCAGTGATTGTCTAAGCAATATAATTCAAACATTCAAAACCAAATAGTTTATAGGCATTTGCCCAATTGATTCTTCCAGCAATTTGTTATACTGTTACGTTGGATTGTCACTTGCCATTTCCACCATAGGGTATATCATAAATGTTTACTATGTTAGTTGACATATTCCTTTAGAAGTTCTAATTCACACCACATAATTCTTATCTAGATTGGTATATGCTAGGGCTTGCCTTTACATCTCTGATGATGCAAGTTTGAGTCATGAAAATAAAACTTGGCACACACGAGCGTCTCTGATGATGCAAGTTTAAGAAACTTAGAATTCGAGGTATTGATGCCCCAAAATCACCAAACAACATCGGATTAGCATGAAACTTGGCGTACACGACCGTCTAGGCATGAGAGACTTGTGGGAGAAGATGGGACTTGAATCGGGTTCTTGTTTGGGAGTTAGAACCAGATTTTCGTCTAGGCAAACTAGTTCCTTAAGAAACTTAGAATTCGAGGTGTTGACGCCCCAAAATCACCAAACAATGTCGGATTACCACGAAACTTGGCACACATGACCGCCTAGGCATGAGAGACTTGTGGGAGAAGACGAGACTCGAATCGGGTTCCTGGTTTGGGAGTTAGAGCCAGAGGCAAACTAGTTCCTTAATAAACTTAGAATTCGAGGTGTTGACGCCCCAAAATCACCAAACGGCATTGGATTAGCACAATACTTGGCACACACGACCGCCTAGGCATGAGAGACTTGTGGGAGAAGACGAGACTCGAATCGGGTTCCCGGTTTGGGAGTTAGAGTCGGATTTCAGCATAGGCAAACTAGTTCCTTAAAAAACTTTGAATTCGAGGTGTTGACGCCCAAAAATCACCAAACGGTGTCGGATTAGCACAAAACTTGACATACACGACCGCTTAGGTACGAGAGACTTGTGGGAGAAGGCGACACTTGAATGAAGTTCCCAGTTTGAGAGTTAGAGCTAGATTTCGGTCTAGGCAAATTAGTTCTCAAGAAACTTAGAATTCGAGGTGTTGACGCCCCAAAATCACCAAACGGCTTTAGATTAACATGAAACTTGGCACACATGACCGCCTAGGCATAAGAGACTTGTAGGAGAAGACAAGACTCGAATTAGGTTCCTAGTTTGGGAGTTAGAGCCGAATTTTGGTCTAGGCAAACTAGTTCCTTAAGAAATTTAGAATTCTAGGTGTTGATGCTCCAAAATCACCAAACAACGTCGGATTAGCACGAAACTTGGTATACACGACCGCCTAGGCACGAGAAACTTGTGGAAGAAGACGGGATTCGAATCAGGTTCTCGATTTGGGAGTTAAAACCGACTTTCGATCTGGGCAAATTAGATCCTTAAGAAACTTAGAATTCTAGGTGTTGACACCCCAAAATCACCAAACAACGTCGGATTATCACGAAACTTAGCATACATGACCGTCTAGGCACGAGAGACTTGTGGGAGAAGACGAGACTCGAATCGGGTTCTCAGTTTGGGAGTTAGAGCCAGATTTTGGTATAGGTAAAATTATTTACTTAATTATTTCTGTAGTTGTATAGCAGTTAAATTTTTATGTTTTTTTTGTAATTAACATATTAACACATAATTTGTGATACCCCTGTTTTGTACTATGTTAATTGGTCCCTAATACGTATGTGATTATATGTTTTGAGATGATTTTGTATGCCATTATGTGAATATATGTGATTTGGAATTCTATCTGTTTCACCGTAGGAATATCTATTTCAATAATCCGCTTCAGAAATTAAATTGAGGGCCTTATCGGCCACAGAACTCGAAATTGATTACGCCATTGTGATTGGCATAATTTTTAGAGCCTGCGGTGAAATTTAATTAGAAATTGATTCCGGACCAGATTAAGTTGATTAAATTAATAAATTAGTGCCCAATTACCCTATATTAAAATATTGTGACTTAGTGGGGCCTTATTATATTCAATTCCCTCTTTGGTTCACCTAGGCTGATTCTAACAAAAGAAAAGGGAGAGAGGGAGTCGGCTAGAGAGAGGTAAAAGAGGAGAGTTGGGTGTTTGGCTCCAATTTGTGTAGAATTGGAGGATTAAACTCAAGGAATTGCTATAGTTTGGAAGATTGAGTCTCTAGGTGAGCATTTGATTCTTGAATTCATGAGTTTCATGTGTAATCTTGTGTGTTCAAGGGTTGTTGTGACCAAGAGCATGATTGAATTAATTTTGTTGAAATTGAGGCTTGATATGTGCATGCATGTAATGAACTCCCATGGAATCATAAATCTAGCATATAATTTGTAAAATTGTGAAAGATTGGTAGTGTAATCCCACATGCAAGCATGTCTTTGTCAATTCTATGGGAATGAGCACTAATTGCATTACTTGAAGTGAATATGAAGTCAAAAGGGGCATGCATGTACAAATCGTGGGAGTATAAGTCTTGAATGTTTGAATTTGACCATATTGGAGATGAGTTGTAATATCTTGGGCCATGCATGCAAATAAATCATGAAATTGAGCTTCAAAATGTTGTAATTCAGTGTTTGTACCATGTTAGTGCACATATATGTGAATTTGGGTCAAAATCATACATTTAGGGCCTTTGAATTTGAAGTTGAAGCTCAAGAGCATGTTCTGGATTTTCCAGAAATTTGAGGTCCGCTCGAGCGGGGAAACTGCTGCTCGAGCGTAAATTTCGTGCTCCCATCACTTTTTGCAGAGTTGGTGTCCGCTCGAGCGGGATAATCCACGCTCGAGCGGGGAGCTTTTGTAGACAGGCATTCCGCTCGAGCGCCCTAACTCACGCTCGAGCGTAATTTTGAGGTAACCAGTACTTTTGCAGGCCTCTTGGGTCCACTCGAGCGGGGAAGTCCACGCTCGAGCGGGGACCCTGTCTTCTGAAACTTTGTTCATGTGTTCTGTGTTTCATTTTCCGTTCTCTTTCACTTGTAACCACTCTTAGGCATATGTTAAGCATTGTAAATGAGTTAATGAGATAAGAATAAAGCCTAAAGAGGAATATGTGAATTAAGGAACGGATTGAGTTGCTAGTGACCCTTTGGTGTTCATGACATGTGTAGGGTCAAGCTCTGGGGCAAATCCACAAGCCGATCACTGTGAGTAATATCTTAACAAGATATTTGAAATATACTGTTGTCCAATTGTTTACTTATATGTAAGTTTTGTAAGTTCATTAATTTGAATGGTTGAATGGTGGACAACGATTGATACGAATGATTGGGCCAAAGGCCGATTGATACGAATGATTGGGCCAAAGGCCGATTGATATAAATAATTGGGCCAAAAGCCGATTGATACGAATGATTGGGCCAAAGGCCGATTGATACGAATGATTGGGCCGAAGGCCGATTGACATGAATGATTGGGCCGAAGGCCGATGGATACGAATGATAGATATAGATGATTGGGCCGAAGGCCGATGGATACGAATGATAGATATAGATGATTGGGCCAAAAGCCGATGGATATAAATGATTGGGCCGAAGGCCGTTTGCTGTAACTGCTTCAATGATTACTTATATATCTTCCTCATTTGATATTATTCATTGGGCATTCGCTCACGCTCATTCATGTACCTGTAGGTGAGCCAAGGGACGTCCAGAACCAGCCCCGGTGAACTCGTGAGAAACAGTTTAAGTTTTGAGGAGTCAGCCCAAACGTCTCACGCACGAGACCGTCTTCGCCTTTGACCTTGTTTATAGTTTTGTTATGTTGGCGAATACGTTGGACTATTTTTGTATATAAGACTAGGGTTTGACTGACTTAAATCTGTATGTATAGTGTTTTGTGTTAGTACATACTTTGATGTGAGTTATTAACATATAAATGTTTGGAATGTTATGGTGTGCATTTAAGCACGGCTCTATGGACAAAGTTTTTGAATTGCTTCCGTTTGGCCCCTTTACCTCTGATGAGTTTTGATTTATTTGGTTTGAGGCCGTAGGTAATCACACGATTACTGGCCGGTTATGGCCTTGACCCATAGGGGCGGGTTAGGGTCATAACATAATTATATTATCATTAATTATTTTTGTTTTTTGTTTTCAGATATTTCCCAAGTAGGAGTTTGCTTCTCGTGGAATGCATGCTTGTGAAGAATGTGATTAACTTTTGTTTTTGTTACCCACAGAGAATGATGAGGAAAACTTTTGTTTTTAGTTTATGTTATTTTGAATTGTGAACAACATTATGTATTTAAATGTTATATATGTATTATGGAACATTATGTAGTGGGACAATTTTGCTGATGTCTAGTTATGAATGCAAGAATATTTTTTATTATGGAGAAATTGTTATTTTTATACAGGAATTTTTATATTATTATGCAATTACTAATTTTTTTTTTCAATTTTTTTCATTTAATACATGTAATTTGAATATTTTTAATAATTTTATTGTAGCTTTTTGTTTTTGTTTTGTTTTGTTTTGTTTTTTTTTTTTTTTGCGATGGCACCACATCGTCGCAAAAAACATTAGAGCTAAAATGTATTTTTTTTTTTGGCGACATAGGCAATGCTGTCGCAAAAGAATTTTGGCGACAAAGGTCATGTCGTCGCAAAAAAAAAAACGTTTTACGGCGGCATTTTTTTGCCGTCTCAAATAAAAATTTTAGCAATGGTATAACACTACCATCGCAAAAGGTCTCAATTTTTACATATTACAGGCGATAGTAAAATGCCGTCGCAAAAGCTAACATTTGCTGTCGCAAAAAAAGGCAACGTCATCATGTCGTCGCTAAAACGTTTTAGCAATACCCTCTGTTGTGACCCTCCCCTTTGCCGTCGCTAAAAGTTTTTTGAGACGGCATTAGGAGTATTAACGACATCATTTTGTCGTCGCGAAAAACTAAAATTTTTGTAGTGCTTTTAAAGTTTTATTTATTATGATTTTTTTTTTTTTTTTTACAATTTGTTACTCCTTGTTGGAGTGAAACAAAATTTTGCCCCAACAATATACAAGCAAGAATGTATAAATAGCCTTAATTCTCTTGTCATTTGAAAGAAATTTGCCCCCCCTTTATATATATATATATGAATAGCACATGTCATGTTTTTATAAGGAAAATTATATAAATTCGTTCAACTCAATGAATTAATTTCAACCAATATTAAGTGATCATTTTTCTTAAAAAATTTAATTGGCATTATCAATTAGACTAAATTGACATAAAATTTAAAATTAAGAGTCAAAATCAAGCTAATTAAAATTATAAATATCAAATGAATGCATATATATATTTAATTTTTTGAGAAAATATCATTTTGCCTCCCAAACTTTCACGCATTTTTCAATTTGACCCCTAGACTTCGTATAATATCAATTTGCCCTCCAAACTTTTCAAATTTTGATCAATTTAGCTCAAGGCATCACATTCCATCTACAATTGAACGAAATGTGATGAGCTTTTCCCCCTAAACTATTATTTGGAAGGAAAATAAAAGGGCATTGCTTACAGAAAGAGTTGGTGTGATAAACGGTTGAACTAAGGTTTTCAAATTTAGTTCTTGGGATCAAAATCAAGTTTAGGGTTTTCAAGTTTAGGGTTTTCAATCCATTTCTTGGGATCAAAAACAAATTTAGGGTTTTCAAATTCCTCACACCAAATCGAAATCAAAGTTCATCATTCAACGAAGGTCACAAACTAACATTGAATGATGGGTTGGGTTTGAAGAGAGAAGGGTGTCAATCGAAGAAATAGAGCACCTATTTATGGTATTTACTTTTAATATTTGTTTATTTTTTCATTTAAAGATTATTAAAAATCGATTTGTGATAGAATGCTAATTTGATTTGCCATCTTTTTACATAAATCTTTACTGTTTGTCTTTGAAATGGATTTGTTTTGTAACGCTCCAAAGAAATTAACACAAATAGACTCATTATCTTCCAACAACATAATCTTGTTTTCCAAATTAATAGTTTCCATTGCTTAAAGTATACAGAATATAAAACCTTATCATTAACATCATCACGAATCTCTAACATTTGTTTTCATTAAACTCTAGAGATTTACAAAAAAATACTTTACATGCGATTATACATTCAACATTCCTAAAATATGAATCTATAACATGTGGCACAATAAGTCAAGTACAATTCAATGCCCTCATGGGCTACAAATTCCAAGGCTTAAGCCTGGTTACACAAAAATGGTTTTCAAACCCATACATGTAAAACCCTTGGCTTGTCAAAAATAATTACAACAAAAGAAAAGAGCCTTCTGCTCTCAAAATATATCCCACGCCTTTAACTCGGTGGGATCACCACATCCTTTCCTGCACAAAATCTCATAGGGTAAGCACAAAGCCCAGTATGAAGATCTTAACAAAGTATATACATTTTATACAATCTCCTGAGATAAATGCATATGCCTGTCATGCTCAAAACATATATCTCTATCTTTTGAAAATCTTGTGCTCAATGCAATTTGAAAACACAACAATTCAATATTTCAATGTAGCTCAAGGGGTGGTAAATACAACTTAAGTAATCCCTAGGATGGTGTCTGCAAGTATGCATATCAAGCACTACCAATCACCACTTTACCGGTTGCTAACCGAAAGGCACGTGGTACCTCCTTCGCGTGTGTTTTCGGTCTTTCACCATGGACACTCAAGCCAACTTTACCAATACCAACTATACCCTCTATCCGGACTTATCAACATATTTACTCCAAAACAAATCAAAATGATCTTGTTTCACAAAACAATTCCTTTCTCAAAGCAATAATTTTCTAATGCAAGATTCAAAATCAATTGCAACAATGATTAAATGGAATGGCAATGCAAAATGTAACAATGCATTAATATAGTTCCATTTTCAATTCCACCTCACAATCCTCCATTGTGATCAAATTTTCACATCTCTTATCAATGTAACATCATAATACATTTTACAAGATATAATATAACAATATCATCATTCATGCCTACTCCACATATTAATCATCATTTTTTAAAATTTGGTCTTTCCAAGACAAACAACAATAATCTATTCCTCAAGCTTCCCAAATCAACAATTCTCATTTTCTCATGAAATTTCCTCATTTGATACAACTATAGAAATTTCCTCCATCATTTATTCACATAACAATTTGTCAAGCATAAATTTCACAATATCTCAATAGCTTTCTTAAAACCCCTAAATTTCTAGGGTTTCCACTAAAACTAGGTTTTTATTTCATTTTTTAAAAGATTTTTCCAAAACAACACCCACACTTTAGAACATAGCTTACACTCTCAAAAGCTTTGGAAAAATAGAAAAAATCCACTTCTAATATCATCTGGGGTTTATCAACCCAAAACCATGATCCAAACATGTAAGAAATATTCTAAACAAGCATAGACTTGCAAATATATATATATATATAACTCTAAGAATATCCCTACCTCAAGCTTGGGAGATAAATGAGATGAAAATCGTAAAACTCAACGTTGATGAAAACTCAATTCAATCGATGTAAACGTAGCCCTTGTCACCCTTTTCGATTTGGTGTAAAAAGCCCTCTCAAATTCTAGAATATTTTTGCTAAATCTTAGAGAGAAGTTTGGATTTGGGCGTGTTTGTAGATAGAAGGAAGAGAAAAGATGAGTATAGAGAGTGTGGGAGAGAGAGAGAAGTGAAAAAGTGTCTCAAACACGTTTTTGGCATCAATTTTGAGAAGAAAAAAAAAACACAAAATTCAAGATAGATGTGCCAAAATCCGCATGAGCGGAATTCCAAATCTGCACGAGCGGATTATGATGCTCCATGGGCAGTTTGCTCTAGAGAAAAACCTAGAAATTTTCACAAAATCCGCTCGTGCAGAATCTAGAACCCGCACGAGCAGTTTCTGCCCAAAAAGCCCATAAAACCCCTGTGTGATTCCGCTCAAGTGGTTGCCAAATCCATACGAGCGATTTTGCCAAAAAAACTCAAAAATTGATTTCATACTTCGAAAGAAGTTCCAATGCCCAAAACTCAAAATTTTTAACCTGGGAATGTTAAGAGAGGTTAAGTAAGAGCAGAAAAGAATTCTCAACGACCCAATACCATAAACAAAACACTGAAAGTAAAGCACTCTATCTTACTAATCAACACCAATCAAGTCCAAGACCCCGGGACATCACAATCTCCCCCCCAGTAGGAAATTTTTCCCCCAAAATTCGGTCATACCTCTCCCCGACCACCTCCAATGAATAAAGACAAATCAATAATAAAAGGGCCCCAAGTGATGACAACCATACAATGACAATAATGAATCCATAATAACAACAATTCAATTATAGCATGGAGATCTCAATCTTAACAACCTTCCACTACCATTATCAAAATTTTCGTATAGGTCAAGGCCATAACCCCAACAACCACTACTACAATAATCATAAGCATAATTTCAACAACAATTGTAACAATCCTACAACAATTCTCATGCTTAAAAAGACAATAACAATCATAACAACAAGTGGTTTACAATTTCAACGATTTATTCTCAAACACAAGAGAAAATTACAATTTAGAATAAACTAAGTGTTCTCAAATAAATCTAGATACTTGGAGCGGACTTCTTCCTTTTGTTCCCAAGTTGATTCCTCAACCCCATGGTGTCTCCATAACATCTTTACTAACGGTATAGTCTTTCCCCTCAACACTTGTTTTCGGCCATCTAAAATTTGAATCGATCGCTCTTCGTATGAGGCATCCTCATCTACCTCCAAGTCAACCCAATCAAGTGCATGTGAAGGGTCAGGTTTGTACTTCCTAATGTAGACACCCCATTTTTGACCGACCTTAAGACTCAGACGTCGCCGATTGAGCGCTCGGTGATGATGCATATTGTGCTCGTTCTGAGGTCACAGAGTCTCGACTGAGAGCCTTGCCTCCGGACTTCGGGACTCTTTTGTGCTTTGTCTCAGTTTGTGAACCAGGTCCTGTTTTCTCTGTTTTCTCTTCCCGAAGGGAGGGAGAGGTCTTGAAGACCATCTCTCAGTGGCTGTAGGCTACGTTTCGTGGTCGTAGGCCACTATTCCCGTTTGGAGACCAGTTTCCGGTTTTCGGAGCCGTCGGCCGTGCGCCTCGGTTTGGGACTGCTTAACTTTCTCCGTTTGCTCCGGTTTTTGGTACACACCTTGTTCCCTCTCCCTAGAGGGACACTGTGGCCTGGGAGACCACCTTTGTGGTAGCACGCCACCTTCGATTCCTAACAGCCTGTTTTTGGGGCACCCGGCTGCGCGTTTTGGCCCCCGAACCCTCGTTTTGCATTGGTGTGGGTTCATTTTTGGCATGGACCCTAGTTTCATTGTTAGGAAGGTGGTAGTAGGGTGGGAGACCACCTTTTCTTCTTGGAGACCACCTTTCCCCGGTCGGCCGATTTTTCTTGGCAGGTAGGTGGTCTCCCTCACTTTTGAGCCACAATTTCGGGTCTCCCATACCACCACTGAGCTGCATTCACCTGGGAGACCACCAATCTGGGATGGCCGACCACCTTTTTTGCTTGAACCTTTTGACCCCTGGTCGGCCGACCAGGGGGAGTGGTTGACCGACCAGGGGGAGTGGTCGACCGACCACCTTAACTGGTCGGCCAGCCTTCTGCTTTTTTTGTCTCAATGAGCTGAAGCCAGCTGTGCCAGCTGGAAGCCTCATAATGCATCCTCCATACACGTGTATGGAGGACATTTAAGCTGAGTTTTAAGCTTCTTGAAGAAGCTTTAGCCCCTCTCCTCTATAAAGGAGAGGCCCCTCTTCACTTGCAAGGGTTCACAATTTTGTTTAAGGCTCATGCATACACATCTCTTTGCATCTCTCTCATTTAGCTTCAAATGTTGAAGTTCTTGGCCCCATTGCCCTACACCTCCAAGCACAACACCTCCACTATCACTCTAAGCACCTTGGAGCTATTTTTCAGAGGTTGAAAGCTTGCTACATTGGTCCAGAAGCTGCTGGTTCTCTTCTCTACAAGGGTAACACTTCTTTTCCTCTTTTTGTCTTCATTTTGCTTCATCTCTTAGCTCTATTTGAAAGTATATTTAGGCTTTGTCATAAACTGAAAAAGTCTTATTTTGAGCTCCTCTTCAAGTTTGTTTAAGACCATTTTTCTGTTAGGGGTCATGTACCCCCTTGCATGCTTCATTTCCTCATGTTTTGAGCTATGCATTAGAGCATTCGTGTTGGCCTTGGTTTGGCCTTTTATCCACTAAAATCCAGTAGATTTTTAGTGGCCAACATGTGTCTTTGAGCTTCAAAATCAGAGAGGGGTGACCCTCTCACCCCTTGTTCTCTTTACTAGCTTTGTTGGCCTTACAAAGGAGCCCCTATTTGCATGTTTCAAAGCCATGCTCCAGGCCATTTTTGGTGAGTTTTATGACCTGCATAAGCTCTGTCCAGAGCCCTTTTGGCCATTTTGAATGTCTATTATGCATGTGTAGAGTAATCTTCTTCAAGGCCTTTCAAAGGGGCTTTCACTTGCATGCTTCCTAGACTAATTTCAGGACCTTTTTGGTGGGTTTTAGGACCCTCATAACCTCTTTCCAGAGGTTGTTTTACCATTTTGTGTGTTTGTCATATATGTGTAGAACAACCCCTTGCATGGCCCTCCAAAGGAGCCTATCATTCTTGCATGCATTGACTGAGTTTCAGTGGATTTTTGGGAATATTTTGGCATGGAATACTTCTGTTTTTGGCTGGTTTGGTGAGCTCTCATATGCTTCATATAGTTGTAGTACAACTCATGGTTCACTAGCTTTCTTTGCATGCTTTGTTGACCCTTGATTCTAGCACATTTTGACTATGCCTTGAACTGATTTTGTGCATATTTTGGACGGCCCTAGCTTTGTTTTTGGGTCTCATGGTCGAATGATGTTTGTTTTGCATGCTTGTAGTTCAATACACTTGCCTAGCTTTGAGATTTGAGGTCCATTGCATGCATATACTGAGGTGTTTTCATGCTTTGGGGTCATTTTTGCATCATATTTCAGAGTTTATGTGAATGCCATATTCCCATGTTTTCTCCTCTTTAAGTGTGCTTGAGAGTTGTGCATGAATGCCTTGTTTTCGGGCCATTGAATGAGCTCCATTTCTTTGCATTCCGAGCCATCATTTTAGGCCATTTCCTCACTGTTTCAGACCTGCCTAGGGTCTGTTTGGGGTTGGTTTTGCCACTGGTGCATTGCTTTGTGTACCTCTAGTGTGCACTTCACTAGTTTCGGTATTCGAGCCATCTAGCTTGCATTGTGTGACATACTTGCATGTTTCGGGACCATCTTTTATGCCATTTCAGAGCTGTATCATGTGCCATCCTATGCCATATTTCATTCCTTGCCATGCCTTGTTAGAGTTGCATGTTGTGCCTTAGGATCGGTCCATTGTATTTGTGCATGTTTGCATGTATTTCGGTTGTCTCATTTTCATCACATGGCCACTGATTTGAGTGTGGCTGAGGTTCACTCATATTGGTGTAAGTCCATCTTGCATTGTGTATGCCATTTTAGTCCATAGCATTGCGTATGCTAGGTTGCATGTTAGTGCATTGTGCATGTCATGTTGTGTCACGTGCATTGTGTATGCCATTTTAGTCCATAGCATTGCGTATGCTAGGTTGCATGTTAGTCGCATTGTGTATGCCATCTCATTGCATTGTGTTTAGAGTAGGGTTAGTCCAAACACAGGAAACGAGGGACGTTTCATACTCAAAGTGACGAAACGTGTCTCAATTTCTGGTCGCCGACACTCCGGATTACCCATGATGGAGTTTAGGCCTTGTTATGCTTATATGTGCATTCATTTCACATTGAGTCGTGCAATTCGACTCCTCGGCCATCATGCATCGAGATGCGTGATTGGTGGCACGAGGATCGAGGTGTGCATACATATGTGAAAATACTTTGCCATGCCCCTTTCTTGCTCTCTGTTGCAGCAAACCAGAAATCAGCAGCCTTCTAGAGCTTTGCACAGCATTCCGGGATTAATTGCAAAACAGAGGCAAATCGGGGCATCGCGAGGAATTTCCTGACGAGGCAGCTCGAGCATGCATGCATCTTTCATCATTCGGAACAGAGCTGAGGCGGTCCATTTAGCTTGCATGCTAATTTACTTGCTTTCCTAGTTAATTTGTTAATTAATTAGGGTTTTGTAATATTTAATTATTTATTCGGACTGTAATTATTTATTCGAACTGTATTATTTATTCGGACCCTCCGAGCGAGGGCACAATTATAATAAGTGTGCGTGTGTGTGATGTATGTCTTCCAACCCCACGTCTTTCTCCATTTTATTTACCAGCTTATGATGGTTAGATTAGGGCATGTTTCAATTAGCATACTTATGCTCGCATGTTTGCATCCATTCATCTGTCTGGCATGCACGGGGCTCGGCGCATCATACTAACTGCATCGTATTTCAATTCCAAGTTGAATACGTGTTAGCTGTAGCATCTCATATGCCATTTTTAGAATAGCCGAGCCTATTGTAGTTGCATTCCTGCATGTGTTGCATTAAGCATTTCAGCATAGTTAGGATCATACATAGATTTCTAACATAGCTTCTGTTTTGGCTTGGAGTACTCGGTAAGTGTTTATGCTTTAGCATCCTTGCATGTGTGTGAGTGACTGCCATGATAGCATGCTTACCATGAGGCTATGTGCTTATGTGATATACCTGCCTGAATGCCTGTGGGTGAAGGTTGGGTTATTTGAATTGGAACAATTCACCAATTGAGAGTTTTAAGCCCACTTGAGAGTGGCAAATCATCTTGTTTTCTAAGCCCACCTAAGGGTGGCAAATTCGCATTTTTAGCCTACTTGCGAGTAGCAAACCGTTTTCAAAACAAACATGAGATGTTTTGTTCCAATTCAGGCGATCCAATCTATACTTGTATGATGTGTGCATCACGTAGTAAATCTAGGCTAATAACCGGAATAAGAGCACATAATGTTTTCAAAACTCGATATCATGGTTAGTAGAGGCCGATCTTTGATCGGGCGAGCGGGGGTGCTCACGAAGTGACCTTTCCCAATCGTACCCAAGTTCCCGAGCTGAGGCAACTTTGGTGATGACAGACACGTGGCCTTAGGCAACGAGTCAGGGTTTCCTAAATTCCCGAAAAATAAATATTTATGTGGCGACTCTGAATCTGGCAAAGCAGTCCATGTTTGACACTTCTTTCAAAAAAAATCTGTTTTCAAAAACGATTTGCCGGATTTGGACTCTTTGATGATTTATCGGTCTTGCATTGTACTCTGCGAGACTAGATACAAGACCGTGACATTGAGTCCTGAACTGTAGTGAGCCCCAATGAACAAAACGGGATTCCCTCCCGGGACGTTCGGGGACGTTTACACCTAAGCATAGATACATGGAACACGTTGTGAACCCCAGAAAGTTGTGACAGTAAGGCCAAACGGTATGCCACTTCCCCAATCCATTCTAAAATCTCAAAAGGTCCAATAAACCTTAAAGACAACTTCCCACTCTTACCAAATCTCATCAAACCTTGTCTCTGCGAGATCTTAAGAAACATATGGTGTGATACCCCTGTTCCGTAATATATTAATTGGTCCTTAACATGAATGTGATTATGTGTTTTGTTATGATTTTGTGTACCATTATGTGAAAATATGTGGTTTTGAATTTCTATCTATTTACCGTAG
This sequence comes from Camellia japonica, assembly GCA_030407325.1. Classification (NCBI taxonomy): domain Eukaryota; kingdom Viridiplantae; phylum Streptophyta; class Magnoliopsida; order Ericales; family Theaceae; genus Camellia; species Camellia japonica. The sequence continues at coordinate 83,870,432 of JAPPVO010000010.1, read as the reverse complement.
GAATATCTGTTTGATTATTTGCTTTGGAAATAAAATTGAGGGCCTTATCGGCCACAGAACCCGAAATTGATTACGCCATTGTGGTTGGCATAATTTTTAGAGCCTACGGTGAAATTTAATTGAAAAATTGATTCGGGTCAGATTAAATCGATTAAATTGGTGGATTAGTACCCAATTGCCTTATTATTATTATATTGACTTAGTGGGACTTGATGTATTTGAGCACTACACCTCATTTCTCTCCTTTAGTTCATTTTGACTGATTCTTGGACTCAATTGGAGAGAGAGAGCCGACTATAGAGAAGGAGAAAGAGGGATTGTGCAATTGTGGTCTTGAAACTTGGAGGTTGGAAGTCTAATTCAAGATTTAATCATAAATTATGAGAATCAAGCTCCTAGGTGAGTAATTCTTGGATTATAGTTTGTAATTTTTGTGTGCTCAAACTAATTTGGTGATCAAGAGTAAGATTGAAATGAAATTGGGTTGTATTTGTTGAATTGAAGCTTAATATGTGCATGCATGTAGGAAATCACCTTGATATTGCATGTTTGAGCACAAATGTGTATAATCCATGTGAAATGTTAAAGGAAACTCATGTCTTGATCACCCTTTGTGTTACCTAAGTTGAGAATGTGGCTAATTCATCACATGCATGTACAATTTGAAAAGATAGGAGCTTGAAATGCATGAATATGTATGATAGAGTTGAAGTTGATGTCAATTTGAAACATGCAAGTGTGTAATTCTTGATATTGAGCTCCCTAATGTTGTAATCTTGTATTGGTAGCATGTTAACATGTGTAAATGTGTAATTTGAGCCATTGCATGCATATTTTGTTGGTTGGAATTCAAATTGGAGCTCAAGAACTCAATCTGGAAAACCCAGATTTTTGATGTCCGCTCGAGCGGGGAAATGGCCGCTCGAGCGGGAAAATCGTGCTCCCAGCACTTTTGCAGAGTTGGATATCCACTCGAGCGGGATATCTCACGCTCGAGCGGGAGCTTTTGTGGACAGGCCTTCCGCTCGAGCGCTCTATTCCACGCTCGAGCTCATTTTTCATGCAACCAGTACTTTTGCAGGCTTAAGGGTCCGCTCGAGCGGGGACCCTGTTTTCTGAAATTCTGTTTTTGCATTCTGTGTTCTGTTTTCCGTTCTCTTTCACTTGTAAGCACTCTTAGGCATATGTTAAGCATCGTAAATGAGTTAATGAGATGGGAATAAAGCCTAATGAGGAACATGTGAATTAAAGAACGGATTAAACTGTTGGTGACCCTTTTGTGTTCATGAAATGTGTAGGGTCAAGCTCCGGGGCAAATCCACAAGCCGATCACTGTGAGTAATATCGATATTCGAATGCTTGTGAATGTCCAATTGTTTATTCCCTTATAAGCTTTATGAGTTGCTAATTGGGATTGTGGACAAAAGTCTGACATGAATAAATGAATGGACCGAAGGTCGTTTTGATGAAACACAATGGACCAAAGGTCGTTTTGATAAACATAAATGGACCAAAGGTCGTTTTGATAGAATTGAATGGACCGAAGGTCGTTTTGATAGAATTGAATGGACCGAAGGCCGTTTGACAAGAATGAACAGGCCGAAGGCCGTTTTGACATAAATGATCGGGCCGAAGGCCGTTTTGACATAAATGAGTGGGCCGAAGGCCGTTTTGACATGAATGAAACCTGAATGGGCCAGAGGCCAGACTGTTGAAACTACAAGTCACTTGATTTGAAATTCGTATAGTTATACATCTGTAAATAGAAATATGAATTGGGCCCAAGGCCGTTTGGAACCTGTTGTTCTACATTGATATGTAACTTCTGTATTTGATATTATTCACTGGGCTATCGCTCACGCTCATTCATGAATTTGTAGGTGAGCCAAGAGAAGTCCAAACCCAACCCCAGTGAAGTCTGCCACGAGCAACACGAGTTTTGGAGAGTCAGCCTTGTGTCTCACGCACGAGACCCATCCTTGCCATTTTGTTATGCATTTACGTTTTGTTTTGTTGGCAAGGACTTTGCGTATATTTGTATATAGTCTGTTATGGGTTGGCTCAGCTTAGATGATCCTGTCTGTAAAGAAGTTTTACTACTGTACTTTTGATGTGGGTTATTGACGTATATGAGTATGGTTTGTTTTGATGTGCATATAAGCACGGCTCTATGGACAAAGTTTTAAATTTTTGCTTCCGTTTGGCCCCTTTACTCTAATGAGTTATGTCTGTTTTGGTCTGAGGTAGTAGGTAATCACAGGATTACTGGCCGGTTATGTCCTTAACCCATAAGGGCAGGTTCGGGTCATGACAGAGTGGTATCAGAGCACGAGTTAATAACTCACACACTTATCCAAAAAGAGCAATAAGCTTCTAGATGAGATCTAGGATGCATTCATGTGATAAATATGAATTTGGAGGCATTGATGACATGCTTAACTATTTTGATATGAACTTTGAAAACATCAAGAATATGCTTAAGTGTTTTGATTTGAGTAATTATGTGCTATAAATTCGTGAACTACTTGCATTGCAAATTATTTGAATGTATGTGCTTCTTAGTATGTGCATACTTTTGTACCTTTTGTGTAAAATGTAATGTAAGTTTAATCAGATGGTGAGAACCAGAGGTGATGAGTTAGAGGAGTCCTCTACTGCTAGAATAGACAGAATGGAAAGACTGATCCAAGAAATGGCAGAAGCTTTGAGACAGCAACAGGAGTGGCAACAACAGTGGCAGCAACCACACCCGCCACCTCCACCTCCGGCACTACCCGTGCCAGATAATCAAAATGATGATCGGGTAATAGCTCTCACCAAGGAATTCAAGAAAATGAAACCACCACAGTTCCACGGGGGATTAGATCCATTGAAAGCCGAAGCGTGGGTCCTCGGCATTGAGAAATTATTTGAAGTGTTCCCCTGTTCAGAGACTCAGAAAGTGCTTCTAGCTACTTTTATGCTAGAAGATGAAGCAAGAAGATGGTGGATGTTGATGCGAGAAAATCATAAGGATGTTGACTGGGTAAAGTTTCTGGAAATATTCTATGACAAATACTTCCCGCAATGTGTACGGGATAGGAAAGTAGCAGAGTTCATGGAATTAAAACAAGATAGCATGACAGTGGCTGAGTATGAGGCCAAGTTCACTGAGTTGGCCAGGTTTGCACCACACGTGATTGACACCGATTATAAGAAGGCAAGACACTTTGAAGGTGGACTCCGCAGTGACATCCTAGAGAGGGTAAATGTTCTAAAGTTGGAAACCTACATTGGGGTGCTTGACAGGGCCATCATATCAGAGGCTAATATAGCTAGACAAGCTAAGCCAGTAACAGAATGGAAAGGCAATAAAAGACAAGGCTTCTTTTCGAAGAAGAAATTTCTGAAAAAGCAAAACACGGGCTCCTCAACTACTTCAAGTTCTTCCCGAGACACAGCTCCCATGTGCAACATTTGTAGCAAAAGGCACCGTGGAGTCTGTTACCGTGCATCAGGAGCCTGTTTCAGGTGTGGGAAACAAGGGCATATGGCCCGAGAGTGTAATCAGAATGGTGGAAAGATAGCAGCTAGTTCCACTGCATCAGTCCCAAAGCCGGGAAATATTTTGAGATCCGCTATTACCGGGGATACAGTGAGACAGGGGAGAGTTTTTGCACTTGTTCCGGGCGATACACGGAATGCCAATGCCGTTGTCTCAGGTACTATTTCAATATGTAATCAGGATGCCTTTGTATTAATTGATTCTGGATCAACACACTCATTTGTGACATATACATTTGCATCTAGACTAAAAAGACCCCTAGAGTTGTTGCCATATTTGTTGTGTGTGTCTGCTCCATCGGGGGAATCTGTGTTATGTGACTATATATATCGGTTTTGTGACATGCATATTGAGGATGCTACCTTATATGTAGATTTATTGCCCTTGAACTTTAGACATTTTGATGTGATTTTGGGCATGGATTGGTTGACCAAGTATTGTGCCACCATAGATTGTGTGACAAAAAGGGTTGTATTTAAACCACCAGAACAAAAAGAAATTGTGTTTGTGGGTAATGGGGTAGTGCCTCCACCTTATTTGATATCTGCAATGAAAGCATGTAAACTGATCAGGAAGGGGTGCCAGGGTTATCTGTGCTATGTGTTGACTGAACAGTCTGTGAATGTTGAATTGAATGATATTCCTATTGTTAGAGACTTTCCAGATGTGTTTCCAAATGAATTACCAGGGGAATTGGTAGACAGGGAGATAGAGTTCACTATTGAAACGATGCCAGGCACCCAACCCATTTCTAAAACTCCCTACAGAATGGCTACCGCCGAGATGAAAGAATTGAAAGAACAGTTGAAAGACCTGCTTGACAAGGGATTTATCCGGCCTAGTACTTCGCCTTGGGGTGCACCAGTGTTATTTGTGAAAAAGAAGGATGGTACCTTGCGCCTGTGCATTGATTATCGGGAATTGAACAAGGTAACGATAAAGAATAAATATCCCTTACCCCGTATTGATGACTTATTTGACCAGTTGCAGGGCTCACAGGTGTTTTCTAAGATTGATTTGAGATCCGGGTATCATCAGCTGAAAGTTAAGGCAGAGGATGTTGAGAAAACCGCATTCAGAACGAGGTATGGTCATTTTGAGTTCCTTGTTATGCCGTTTGGAGTGACTAATGCTCCGGCAGCATTTATGGACCTAATGAATAGAATTTTTAAAACCTACCTTGATGAGTTTGTTGTAGTCTTCATCGATGATATTTTGATATACTCTAAAAATAGACTTGATCATGAACATCACTTGAGAACTGTTTTACAAATACTTCGGGAAAGGAAATTATTTGCTAAACTAAAGAAATGTGAGTTTTGGTTGGACGAAGTTGTTTTCTTAGGGCATGTGATCAACAAGGAAGGAATTTCAGTGGACCCGCAGAAAATAGAGGCAATTGTGAATTGGCCTACACCGACTAATGTGACAGAGGTTCGCAGTTTTATGGGCTTAGCTGGGTACTACCGGAGGTTTGTGAAGGACTTTTCGAAATTAGCCGTGCCTCTTACCCAATTGACACGTAAAGGGCAACCGTTTGAATGGAATGATGAAAGGGAATCTGCTTTTCAAGAATTGAAGACGAGATTGACTACTGCACCAATTTTGACATTACCTTCAGGTACGGAAAATTTTGTAATTTTCAGTGATGCATCTTATAAGGGTTTGGGTTGTGTGTTAATGCAGAACGGAAAGGTTATTGCTTACGCCTCTCGACAGTTGAGGCCACATGAGAAGAATTATCCAACACATGACCTAGAATTGGCCGCAGTCGTTTTTGCTTTGAAAATCTGGCGGCATTATTTGTATGGGGCAAAGTGTGAAGTCTACACAGATCATAAGAGCCTAAAATACTTCTCCACGCAGAAAGAGTTGAATATGCGTCAGAGAAGATGGCTAGAATTGATAAAAGATTACGACCTAGAAATTCAATATCACCCCGGGAAAGCTAATACAGTGGCTGATGCCTTGAGCAGAAAATCGACGGGGAGTATGGCTTGGTTGCTTACTAAACAAAGGGAGATTTTGCAAGATTTTGAGAAGTCTGAAATTGAAGTGGTAATATGTGAACAGGGCGGATTGATAGCCGCTATTACAGCCGAGCCGGCAATTGTTGATGAAATCAAGCAGAAACAGAAAGAGGATGAGTTCCTCAGGAAGGTAATTGATGAATTTGAGACGAGTCCAAAAGCAGAATTTAGCATTGAAATGAAATGTTGAAATTCCGGAACCGAATATGTGTCCCTGATATCCCGGAACTAAAGAAGAGGGTCTTAGATGAAGCCCACAGATCCGTATTTGCTATGCATCCGGGCAACAATAAAATGTACCGGGATTTGAAACAGACCTATTGGTGGCCTAAAATGAAGAAAGAGATTGCAGAATATGTGTCCAAGTGCCTTCAGTGTCAGCAAGTCAATGCTGAACATCAGAAACCAGGCGGTCTACTTCAACCTCTCCCTATTCCTGAGTGGAAGCGGGAACATGTGACTATGGATTTCGTTGTTGGCCTACCTCGGACTTCTCGAGGTATGGATTCTGTTTGGGTTATAGTTGATAGACTGACTAAATCTGCACATTTTCTGCCTGTCAAAACTACATTTACTGCTTGTAGATTGGCTACCATTTATGTTGATGAGATTGTCCGTTTACATGGAGTTCCGGTATCCATTGTGTCGGATAGAGATCCAAAATTCGTGTCTAGACTGTGGAAGAGTTTGAAGGAAGCTATGGGAACAGAACTAAGATTCAGTACTGCATTCCACCCACAGACAGATGGGCAGTCAGAACGAACGATACAAACTTTGGAAGATATGCTTCGCATGTGTGCTTTGGATTTTCAGGGGAGTTGGGAAGATTATTTGCCGCTTGCAGAATTTGCTTATAATAACAGCTTCCACTCCAGCATCGGTATGGCACCATACGAGGCTTTGTATGGTAGGAGGTGTAGATCACCTATTTGTTGGACAGAGGTCGGGGATAGAGCTTTGCTTGGGCCCGAAATTGTGCAAGACACTTCTGAAAAGATCAAAACTATTCGGCAAAGGCTCAAAACAGCTCAAGACCGACAGAAGAATTATGCAGACGTTCGGAGAAGACCTCTTGAGTATGAGGTTGGTGACCATGTGTTCATCCGTGTTTCTCCGATGAAAGGCCAAGTCAGATTTGGGAAAAAGGGCAAGTTGTCGCCCCGTTACATTGGGCCGTTTCAGATTTTGGAGAGACTTGGTCCAGTTGCTTATAGAGTTGCTTTGCCGCCGGGATTCGAGCAAATCCATAATGTGTTTCATGTGTCGATGTTGAGGGGTTACCTCCGAGACCCGTTACATGTGATTGATTATCACCGGGTCGCTATTGATGAAAATATGGAATATGCTGAATGGCCGGAAAGAATTGTTGACCGACAAGTGAAAGAATTGAGAAACAAATCCATCCCAATGGTGAAAGTAGAATGGAAGGAACACTATGGGACGGATGCTACATGGGAAAAAGAGGAGGAAATGCGACTACGCTATCCACACTTGTTTCCCGACGAAGGTAAATTAAGTTTGGAGGACCAAACTTCCTAAAGGGGGAAGACTGTGATACCCCTGTTCCGTAATATATTAATTGGTCCTTAACATGAATGTGATTATGTGTTTTGTTATGATTTTGTGTACCATTATGTGAAAATATGTGGTTTTGAATTTCTATCTGTTCACCGTAGGAATATCTGTTTGATTATTTGCTTTGGAAATTAAATTGAGGGCCTTATCGGCCACAGAACCCGAAATTGATTACGCCATTGTGGTTGGCATAATTTTTAGAGCCTACGGTGAAATTTAATTGAAAAATTGATTCGGGTCAGATTAAATCGATTAAATTGGTGGATTAGTACCCAATTGCCTTATTATTATTATATTGACTTAGTGGGACTTGATGTATTTGAGCACTACACCTCATTTCTCTCCTTTAGCTCATTTTGACTGATTCTTGGACTCAATTGGAGAGAGAGAGCCGACTATAGAGAGGGAGAAAGAGGGATTGTGCAATTGTGGTCTTGAAACTTGGAGGTTGGAAGTCTAATTCAAGATTTAATCATAAATTGTGAGAATCAAGCTCCTAGGTGAGTAATTCTTGGATTATAGTTTGTAATTTTTGTGTGCTCAAACTAATTTGGTGATCAAGAGTAAGATTGAAATGAAATTGGGTTGTATTTGTTGAATTGAAGCTTAATATGTGCATGCATGTAGGAAATCACCTTGATATTGCATGTTTGAGCACAAATGTGTATAATCCATGTGAAATGTTAAAGGAAACTCATGTCTTGATCACCCTTTGTGTTACCTAAGTTGAGAATGTGGCTAATTCATCACATGCATGTACAATTTGAAAAGATAGGAGCTTGAAATGCATGAATATGTATGATAGAGTTGAAGTTGATGTCAATTTGAAACATGCAAGTGTGTAATTCTTGATATTGAGCTCCCTAATGTTGTAATCTTGTATTGGTAGCATGTTAACATGTGTAAATGTGTAATTTGAGCCATTGCATGCATATTTTGTTGGTTGGAATTCAAATTGGAGCTCAAGAACTCAATCTGGAAAACCCAGATTTTTGATGTCCACTCGAGCGGGGAAATGGCCGCTCGAGCGGGAAAATCGTGCTCCCAGCACTTTTGCAGAGTTGGATATCCGCTCGAGCGGGATATCTCACGCTCGAGCGGGAAGCTTTTGTGGACAGGCCTTCCGCTCGAGCGCTCTATTCCACGCTCGAGCTCATTTTTCATGCAACCAGTACTTTTGCAGGCTTAAGGGTCCGCTCGAGCGGGGACCCTGTTTTCTGAAATTCTGTTTTTGCATTCTGTGTTCTGTTTTCCGTTCTCTTTCACTTGTAAGCACTCTTAGGCATATGTTAAGCATCGTAAATGAGTTAATGAGATGGGAATAAAGCCTAATGAGGAACATATGAATTAAAGAACGGATTAAACTGTTGGTGACCCTTTTGTGTTCATGAAATGTGTAGGGTCAAGCTCCGGGGCAAATCCACAAGCCGATCACTGTGAGTAATATCGATATTCGAATGCTTGTGAATGTCCAATTGTTTATTCCCTTATAAGCTTTATGAGTTGCTAATTAGGATGGTGGACAAAAGTCTGACATGAATAAATGAATGGACCGAAGGTCGTTTTGATGAAGACAAATGGGCCAAAGGTCGTTTTGATAAACATAAATGGACCAAAGGTCATTTTGATAGAATTGAATGGACCGAAGGTTGTTTTGATAGAATTGAATGGACCGAAGGTCGTTTGACAAGAATGAACAGGCCGAAGGCCGTTTTGACATAAATGATCGGGCCGAAGGCCGTTTTGACATAAATGAGTGGGCCGAAGGCCGTTTTGATATGAATAGAAACCTGAATGGGCCAGAGGCCAGACTGTTGAAACTACAAGTCACTTGATTTGAAATTCGTATAGTTATACATCTGTTAAATAGAAATATGAATTGGGCCCAAGGCCGTTTGGAACCTGTTGTTCTGCATTGATATGTAACTTCTGTATTTGATATTATTCACTGGGCTATCGCTCACGCTCATTCATGTGTTTGTAGGTGAGCCAAGAGAAGTCCAAACCCGGCCCCAGTGAGTCTGCCATGAACAACACGAGTTTTGGAGAGTCAGCCTTGTGTCTCACGCACGAGACCCATCCTTGCCATTTTGTTATGCATTTACGTTTTGTTTTGTTGGCAAGGACTTTGCGTATATTTGTATATAGTCTGTTATGGGTTGGCTCAGCTTAGATGATCATGTTTGTAAAGAAGTTTTACTACTGTACTTTTGATGTGGGTTATTGACGTATATGAGTATGGTTTGTTTTGATGTGCATATAAGCACGGCTCTATGGACAAAGTTTTAAATTTTTACTTTCGCTTGGCCCCTTTACTCTGACGAGTTATGTCTGTTTTGGTCTGAGGTCGTAGGTAATCACAGGATTACTGGCAATATCCGGGCCCAACATCGGTGCATCATCCACTTTAGCCCAATAAACTAGTATTCTACAAGTTCAGCCATACAAGGCCTCGAACGGTGCCATTCTGATACTTGCCTGATAACTATTGTTATAAGCGAACTCAATCAACGGTAGGTGCCTCTCCTAAGACACCTTGAAATCAAGGACACGAGCTCTAAGCATGTCCTCCAAAATCTGAATAGTACACTCTGACTACCCATCGATCTAAGAATGATAAACGGTTCTAAGGGTCAACTTAGTTCCCAACGCTTCTTGAAGGCTTTGCCACAACCGGACGGTGAAACGAGGATCTCTATCCAAAATAATGGTCACAGGAATCCCATGAAGTCGAACAATATCTCTGTAGACGTCCCCGAACGCCCCGGGAGGATGACTCCCGTTCTGTTCATATTGGGTTTTCCACAGTTCGGACTCGAATTGTCACGGTTCTTAATCTTGAACCAAATAGTCCAAATCTGGCAAATCGTTTTGAGAAACAGATTTTTGAAAAGAAGTGCCAAACATGGACTGCTTTGCCAGATACAGAGTCGCCACCTAAATATTTTTTAATGGGGAAATTTAGGAAACCCTGACTCGGTGCCAAAGGCCACGTGTCCGTCATCACCAAAGTTGCCTCGGCTCGGGAGCTTGGGTACCATTGGGGAAGGTCAGCTATGAGCACCCCCTCTCGCCCGGTCTGAAGACCGGCCTCTACTAACCGTGATATCTGATTTTGAAAACGTTATGTGTTCTTATTCCAGTTATTAGCCTAGAATTACTATGTTATGCGCACAGCAAACAAGTATAGACTAGATTGCCTAATTTGGAAATAAGCATTGCATATCCGTTTGTCTTAAAAAAAAACTTTGGATTTTGCTACTCGCAAGTAGGCTAAAATACGGATTTCAACGAGTTTTTTCAACTCAGACAATCCAACCTTCACCCACAGGCATTCAAGCAGCTTATAACACATAAGCAACTAGCCACATGGTAAACATGCTGTCATGATAGCATTCACACACATGCGGTATGCTAAAGCATGAAAATACTTACATCGTACTCCGTGCCAAAACAGTAAACTAGTTAGCAAACATGCATGGTCTTAGTTCATGTTAAGTTTGACTAATGCAACACATACAGGGTGCAATCTTGACAGGCTCGGCTATCCTAAACATGGCATGTGGAATGCAATCGATTGATGCATGTATTCAATTTGGAATTGAAGTACAAATGCAATTAGCATGATGTACCGAGCGCGGTGCATGCAAGACAAATGTATGGATGCACGCATGCATAGCATAAGGTATGCTAATTTTAAACATGCCCTAATCTACCATCGTAAGCAGGTAAATAAAAGGGAAGAAAGAAATGGGGGGTTGGAAGACATGCACACCACTCACCCACACTTATTACAGATTTGCCCTCGCTCGGAGGGACCAAAAGAATAATATAAATTAATTAACTACGCGAGCTAATTAAATATTACAAATTGCCTAAGTAGTTAACAAACTAACAAAGCTAGGAAAAACAGTAAACCGCCTCGGGAAGAGTGCCCAATGCAATACATGCTCGGGTCCTGCTCGGAAGTGCACTGCCATGCATAGACTGCATCTGTTTTCCCTGCTCTACCTCTCTGAAGATTGTCAAAGTCTCAGAACTGCTTCCCTAGACATTGGAAGACACCACCGGCTGAGTAGAATTGCCACCGGCAGTGGGATGTGGTTATCGGCAGAGAGTGAAGCTATCGGCCACCAATTGATTGCCGGTCGGCACTCTGTGCAGTCGATCGGCAATAAATTCCTGCGGAACCTGTTTGACAGCAGCAGAGGACAGAATCTTGCATGGCAATGCAATTCAAGCCATGTATGCACCAACCAAGCCTCTTATCATGCTTATGACCCAAAGGGACATGGTCCTTGGTTCTTGGACCACCAATCAAGCATTTCCATGCATGATGGCCCAAAGAACCAAGTTGTGCACATTGATTTCAAATGCAATGCAAACCAAACAAACAAAGGCCCACTCCCTATCACTTAATCAAGGGACAAGGCATGCATGCTAGATGGAATGTAACCTAGGCATGTTAACTAGTATGCAACATGGCATGAAAGGGAAGCATACAATGCAATGCACATTAGGCACACAACCTTAGGAACAAAGCAAACAAGTATACCACAATTATGCAAACCACTAGAGCATGCAAGATGGAATCTAAGCATGTAACATACTAGGCATTCGACCAAAGAAATGCAAGGCAAATGTAAGTGATTTCAAGCATGCAACACATGCAACCAAAGCATGCAAACATGGTACAATGTAACAACACTTGAATGGCATGCAAGGGATGGACTTACACTAATTTGGACAGCTCTAGATTAGGTCCAAAACAGTGGCTAATGTGCTCAAGCATGGAGGCAAAATGACATGCAAACATGCATGCACTTATGGTCCAACATTTAGGCATATTAAAGCAACTTTTAAGCACACTTAAAAGGCACAAACATGGACATATAACCAACATGTTAGACACTAGAAACGTGCTAGAAAAGGTGCCCAATCAAACAAGTCATGCAAGTAAGGCATGCTAGAGGGGTTAAAGCTTAAGGCATACAAGAGGTATTGCATGGTGGCTATACAAAGCAAGGCATGAATGACTCCAAAGACTTAAAACAGTCCCTTAGCACACCAAATCATGCAAATAAGCTTCACAAAGCTTGGCCAAAACACAAAAGCATGATAGTCTAAATGCTATGCATGTATTGAGGCAAATCATGGCATTACAAGGTAGGTATGCGAAGCAAGCATGGTGTACCAAAACCAACACACACATGATTATATTATGGCATAATAAGCATGAAATGCAGCCTAGACATGATCAACACACACTTGAACAAAGGCTTCCTTAAGAGACCAAAAATGGTCCCTTTCAAGGACAACAAGGAGAGGGGGTGGCCCTCCCCTTTTGGAGACTTCAAGGCTCCATCTCCACCACTGAAATCCCTCAAGATTTCAGTGGTGAAGAGGCCCATACACCAAAGTCTCGAAACTTGCACAAAATAGCACAAAATGAGGCCTTTCAAGGCCTAAGAGGGGTCAAACTTCCCCAAAGCACAAAACACTCTTAATAAACTATCAAGAGGGCCTAAAAACAGAACTTTTTTATGTTATACACTAAACACAAAAAAAGCTCTAAGATAGGTAGAAATAGGATGCAAAAATGGGATAAAAAGAACTAGTTTCTTACCCTTGTTGACCTTCTTCACAAAGGGTACTTTTGTTGCCTCCTTAAGCTCCAATCCAGTCAAAAATGTCAAGAACAAGCCCTTAGAACCTCAGTAGCCCAAGGAAGGTGAAGCACTAGGTGCTTGTGTGCAATAGTATGGACTAAAACACACACAAAAGTAATATAGAGATAGGATATGTATTGAACCCTAACCCTAAAACCAGAGCTTCCTCTGTATTTCCTAAGCAAAAAACTCTAATTTTTCTAACCCTTGAGCAAGGGAGAGAAGGCCTCCTCTTATAGAGGAGGCAATCTTGTAATGCTTAGCAAGTAAGCAAACAAGAGGGGCATCCCTTCATACACGTGTATGGAGGGGAAGCAAATGCCAAAAAGCTGTCCTAAAATATCTGAAAAAGCAGATGAACAGTAGTCGGCTAGCCAAAAATGTCATTTTGACAAAAATGACTGCCGACCGGCAATAAATAGTGCCGACCGGCAACATATATTGCCGGTGGCAAGAAAAACCAGCCGGTGGCCTCTAGCTAGTGCCGGTGGTGTGTGGGGATGCCTCACAAGACATTCCCTGCCCCTCCAAGGCAAAACACATGTGTTTGGTGCAAAACCAGACACAAAACAGTCGAGTTCGGAGATCCTGAGGCAAGGCGCGTGACCGAAAACTCCGGGAACTCCAAACGAACACAAACATGGGTAGTCACCGAGTGTTCAAACGGTGATGTCCAAGTCTTGAGGACGATCAAAAATGGGGTGTCTACAGTTGCCCCTCTTTGACAGAACTCGAAAGTCATAAGAATGACGGGAGTGAATGTCAAAGCCCAGAGACGACCCATTTTTGACAAGGCCGAAGACTTGGACAAACATGCAAGACAAACAAGGTATGCGCCCGAAGGCAGGGGCAAAATGCAACTGAAAATGCAAGAAGCCGAGCATAACTTATGATCATGCAAAGAAAGCTGTAATGAAGCACACATGCGACAGTTTTAAGCTAGCATACACCAAACTACACTACAATGCAGAAAGGATGTAAGAGAATTATGCGATTCTCGATACGTGTGCGTTAGATACACAAAAGCGAACAAAGTGTGATAGATACACTAAGTGGACAAACATGTGTGATGGATACACAAAAGTGAAGAGAGTGTGATGGATACACTATATGAATAAAGTGTGGTTGATACACTAAGTGAAGCAAAGTGTGACAGATACACAAAGCAAAATGAGTGTGATGGATACACTAAGCAAATATGTGATAGATATACTACGCAAATGTGTGTGGTGGATACACAAAGGGGGCATGTGATAGATACAAAAAGTGAACGTGTGTGGTAGATACACAAAGTGAAGCGAGTGTGTGATTGATAAGTAAAAGTGTGTGATGGATACACTGTATGAAGCAAAGTGTGATGGATACACAAGATGAATGAAGTGAGCAAAGCGTGATGGATACACAAAAGGCAAACACAAAGTGTGATAGATGCACTAAGTGAACAAGTGTGATGGATACACAATAGGTGAACACGAAGTGTGATCGATGCCCTTAGTGAACAAGTATGATTGATATACTAAAGGTGAACACAAAGTGTGATAGATGCACTTAGTGAACAAGTATGATTGATATACTAAAGGTGAACACAAAGTGTGAGGGATGCACTTAGTGAACAAGTATGATTGATATACTAAAGGTGAACACAAAGTGTGATAGATGCACTTAGTGAACAGGAGTATGATGGATATACTAAAAGTGAACACAAAGTGTGATAGATGCACTTAGTGAACAAGTATGATTGATATACTAAAGGTGAACACAAAGTGTGATAGATGCACTTAGTGAACAAGTATGATTGATATACTAAAGGTGAACACAAAGTGTGATAGATGCACTTAGTGAACAGGAGTATGATGGATATACTAAAAGTGAACACAAAGTGTGATAGATGCACTTAGTGAACAAGTATGATTGATATACTAAAGGTGAACACAAAGTGTGATAGATGCACTTAGTGAACAGGAGTATGATGGATATACTAAAGTGAACACAAAGTGTGATAGATGCACTTAGTGAACAAGTATGATTGATATACTAAAGGTGAACACAAAGTGTGATAGATGCACTTAGTGAACAGGAGTATGATGGATATACTAAAAGTGAACACGAAGTGTGATAGATGCACTCAGTGAACAGAGTATGATTGATATACTGAAGGTGAACACAAAGTGTGATAGATGCACTTAGTGAACAAAGTATGATGGATATACAAAAAGTGAACACGAAGTGTGATAGATGCACTCAGTGAACAGAGTATGATTGATATACTGAAGGTGAACACAAAGTGTGATAGATGCACTTAGTGAACAAAGTATGATGGATATAAAAAAAGTGAACACGAAGTGTGATAGATGCACTCAGTGAACAGAGATGATTGATATACTGAAGGTGAACACAAAGTGTGATAGATGCACTTAGTGAACAAAGTATGATGGATATACAAAAAGTGAACACGAAGTGTGATAGATGCACTTAGTGAACAAGTATGATGGATATACTAAATCAATGAAGTGTGATACAGAAAACGAGAATATGTGTGATAGATGCACAAAATGAGTGAAGTGTGATTGATACACTGAGTGAGAGTGTAATAGATACACAAAAGTGAATATGTGCGTGATAGATACACAAAATGAAAATGTGGGTGGTAGATACACTAAGTGAAGAGAGTGTGATTGATACACTAAATAAACATGTGACAGATACATGAGGCAAACAGAGTGAATGAGGTGTGATGGATACACTAAAGTAAACATGTGATATGAAGAGAAGAATGGTATGATAGATACACAAAGTGAATGAAGTGTGATTGATACACTAAGGCAAATAAAGTGTGTCAGATACACTGAGTGAATGAAGTGTGATTGATACACTAAGTGAATGAAGTGTAATTGATACACTAAGTGAATGATCTCAAACGGAACTTCTTTGAATGAACCGTACATACAATATCGTGCATGACTGAGAAAGAAAAATTGATAATTACAATGCATTACAATGCATGATGCTTAAGGAAAGCAATAAAAGGACAAAGCGGCGCTTTAGAAAGCACCTCATTGGCAAGACTTGAAGAGGTACATCCGGAATACAATCTCGGAATTTGCAGAAGTTGAAGCAAACTCAGATGCTCCAATTTTCCCTCTTTTCTTTTGCTTTACAGTATGGAACCAATATAGCTTCAGAGAGGTCCTTGTTCTACTGTTCTCATGACCTGGGTTGAACCCTGCGGTTTTATAAAAGAAATAATCTGTTTTGCACAAATGTGGAGAATGGCACAGCACTCAGAGCACAAGATGATTTTTTTGAAAATGACGGTGAGAATAAGTTCTCGACTGGGTATTGAGCCTACGACTGAACACAGCACACCACGACTCAACAACGGAAAACAAAAAGGTAAACAACCTAAACACATCTATTGACACTCGAAACGACTCAAAACAAGAATCAAGATAGACAAAACAAAACACAAGACTCAAATGTGCACAGGGAGCCTGTTTCACCGGGTATTATTTCCCACCCTTCCTCATTTGTGATTCTCACATCACTCGGCCCTCAAGCTCTGTTTTTCTGAAAAAGCCCTTTTCCTCACTTTTTCTCTCAGCGCACATCTCTCTATTCTTCAATCTCTCATTTTTCATCCCTCCCCAGAGTGGTTGGTGGATAGACAAGAAGTTGCGGGCTCTTGCCCCTAGCATTCTGCTAGATTCTTTTTCTTCTGCACACAGCAGTGAACTTTCCCACAGAGGGGGTTGCGCCACAACTGGGTGTGTAGCAAATCTGTAGTTGACATTGGTTGACGATGCTCTGCTAGGGAGTTTGGACGTGGTTAGATCTGTCCAGATGAGGAAGTGGAACATCCTGATCCATTCCAGTTCATGCTTTGCACTTGGCTTGATACCTCATTGCTCGGAGGATGAGAGAGCTTTCTGCATTTTGTTGTTGACTTCAGTTGTGCCCTTTCTGGCAAGTATGCTGGCGACGGGGAAAAGACAGGAAGCCTGACTTAACTGTGCCCCTAGTTCATCATTTTGACCATTTTTTATTTTGCTTTCTACTAAAACAATTTTGACCAACATGAGAGTTAGATTAACATGCTTGTTCGATTTTCTGATTTAAAATCATGCAAGTCAGGCTATGAGCACTGAAAATTTTCCTTTTTTGGGTCCAAGAAGTGGTCCAATTTTTTTAGAAAAATAGAATAATTTTCGAGAGAATTAGTCAACCTCAGTAAAAATTCCCAAAAAAAACTATTTTTGCAAACGACCGTTGCCCAACGAGCACGGAGCCTACTCTTAAGATGCACGACCTCGAATCCATAAGCAATGGAAAATTGCCCCTTGTCTGAAGGACACTGCATGGCAACGGAAAGTTGCCCCTTGTTTGAATGGCACCACAGTGCATTGAATGGCAACGGAAAGTTGCCCCTTGTCTGAATGGCACCGCAGCGCATTGAAATCAATCCTTCAGAGTGATGATCACAACCGAACTCTCGGATACAGAGAAGGCAAAGATGATCAAAACCATTTCATGGACACAATTGAATTTGAAGTGTTTTAGGGCTGGACTTCAGAATGAAGTTGCCTACGTATCCCAAAGATGGGAATCAAGCCTTACGTAGTTCGGGGTTAAGGTACACTCGGGTATTAACCTCTCCTTTTTAGGCTCTAACTTTTGCCAAGGCGCCCGTTGCGGGTTTTCGACCTTGCGAGCTTTGTTCTTCTTCTTTTTTTTTCAATTTTTTGTATCTTTTCATTCTTTTTTCCTTCTTTTGTTCTTTTCTTTTTTTTGCATTTTTTTCCTTTTTTTTCGCATTTTTGTATCTTTGAATTTTTTCTCTTTTTTCTTTTTTCATTCTTTTCTTTGCTCTAACTTTTGCCTGGGTCGCCCTTCTGGGTTTTCGGCCCAGCGAGCCTCTCAAAGGGTAAAAGTGTAGCTTTGTCCATGCCAAATGGTTTTGAGATCCTGAAGTCATCTGAATCCAGGAGAATGGGTGTCATTGATTTGCAGAAAGATCCACCTTTGGCTCTTCGAGCACATCGGATATTTTTTGCCCCTAGTTCGAGGGGTGCTTCTGATCTAGCTTTGCAAGCTTCTTCTGATGAGATCTGATCTTCTTGATCTAACTTTGGTGCCTCTTGTTCGAGGGCTGCTTCAAAGCTGGCCACACAGGCCTCACATCATGATTGTCCTTTGAACGTTCTGAATCCAAGTTCAAGGTTTGAAAGCAAAGGGGTTGAGTCTCGAGGCTGAGAGCGATCCTAAGCTGCACAATCTCAAGAGCGATTCCACACATGTCTTTGCAGGACCGCGCAAAACATTTTTTTTTTTAAGTTTTTAAGAAAGCGACAAATCGCTCGCGCTGAAGACAGTGTAGAACCAATCTGGATCAAAGCTAGGGTCCTTCTCAGTACTCACATTAACAAGCATGATTTCATTCATTAAAAGGCTTAGCACGCCTCTCTTTCTCTTAGTTTGATCAAATTTTGCAAATCCCGAGGAATTTCTTCCTCTTTGTTTTCAACACAGTGTTCAAAAAGGTTTTAAAAACTTAGGTCAAGGCAATGAGTTCAAGGCACAGAAGAGCAGGCGAGGAGCACTGTCATTTCATTCAAACTTCTGGCACCACTAGCACACGGCGGATAAAAACACAAGAGTGTGAAAATCACTGTTGTTCCATTCAAATCTTCTGGTGTAACTGGCTCCAAGGCAGAAACAGACTCAAAAGAAAATGAAAAGACAAACACAAAACAAAATGGTGATGTCCGAGGTAACACCCCGGAATCACCCGACTCCTACATAACAGGACTGACTCGATACAACAAGACAGACCTTAACCAAAAAGACTGACTCAAAACAAAGAGACAGACTCAAAACAAAACAATAGAACTGGCTCAATACCCAAGTCAGAAAGTACAAAACTAGCATTCGCAAATGCTCAAAGCAGTGCATGCCAAACGCCACATCTGGAGTAAACTGAGTGTTGCCCGCAGGTGGTTCATCCCCTGATCATATCGTATTATCCCCCAAGTTCACTGACCCAGTGACGATAGACCTTACTGAGCTGGTGCGGTGATGACGTTGTTGTCAAACAAATCTTGTACATCATGGCGCAGACGAAAGCAGCTATCGGTCTCATGACCGGTTTGTTGATGGTACGCACAGTACTTAGTCCGGTCATGTTTTGGAGGGAGAGATCAGGTAAAGGCCGTTGTTCCAATGGTTTCAGATGTCCTTTCCGGATTAAGACCTCTAGAGCCTTTGACAAAGGCATATAAAGTGCGGTGAAAACCCTCTTGACTCGAGGTGGATATTTGGTTTTCTGTGAGCTACTTCCAGACGCACCGGTAAATGGGGTAGCTTTTTTTTGATTTGGTGTTGGTGACCATGCCCACTTCAGAAGATCTTGCAGCTGCATCACCACTGGTGGTCACATTCGAACTACGGGAAAACACCCTCCTGGGTTGCTCCTTCTCCTGGTCAATAAGGCCTTGCTTTATAGCGTCCTCGATTTGTACCCCAATCTCATGGAGGTCTGCAAAGGTGGGTAGGGGGAGGACAATCATCTTCTGCATCAGCCTGGGTTGGAGATTGCGCACAATCATCCGTATCTGGTCCTTGTCAACCGGCCTGGTGGTCATCGAAGAAGCTTTGGCCCTCCAACGGGTTACAAAGTCAGAGAAGCCCTCTTTCGGCTCTTGCCTGGTTGTCTCAAGATCACGGGTTGTGATCTCGATCTGGTATTGTATGAATATTGTGCGACGAAGGCCTCGGACATCTCCTCCCAGCTTCGTTTCACTGAGTCCTCTAATTTGGCGTACCAGATGGCTGCGATACCCGACAGGGTCCTGCTAAAAAGGGAGAGCTTCTGTAATCTTGTCAAGCCCATCGGGCGCAGAACATCTGAAAACAAACTCAAGTGGACCATGGGATCTCCCGACCCGTCAAAACGGTCGATGTGAGGCATCTTGAACCTGTCCGGCAATGTCACAGCTGTGTCCGTGTATCCATCTTCAATGTCAGGGATGGTCTTGACTCCCTGGGATCTCTTGAACAGCTTTTCAAGCTTGCTCAACTTCAGTGCTGTGGGATCCGTCTCGAACTCAAAGGGAGAGTCCGGTAGGTTGGTGGGTGTTTTTGATAACTGGGGTAAAATTGGGGGCGGAGCCGGCCCTACCGGAATGTCTGTACCTTCCTGGACATTTGGCGTCTCCCCAGGTGCTGGAGCTCCTACTGGGGGAGGAACTTGTTGTGAAGCAGACGCGCCGCTTTGCTGTTGTAGCCTGGTGATGAGCTCGGCCTGTTGAGCCATGATTGCAGCCTGCTGCTTGGAGAATTCCGCTTGGCGGACAGCGTCTTGCTGCATGAGTTTCATAGTTTCCTGCATCTGACGCATCATTGCCTCCACCCCTGACGTATTCTGTTGATCCATCTGACTGACGGATATATCTATCTCTGTGATAAAAAAACTGAGGCCTCAGCCTGACTGTTCACTGGTGGGTGGATAAGGTTACTGATCTGGTAACTGCTGAACCGGTGACCCGTGCCTGACTGGCCCTTTTTACTCTGCCTTTGGCAAACTGAATCTCTGACCCGACAAAGTCTATCAACACGAGTCCAATGTACCCGGGGGATATTGGAGCTTTCTGAAGCTATAGTTCCAAGACTACCTAGCAAAAGAGAAAACAGACAGCATCTCAGCTCAACTTCACTGGAACTGATACGAGCAAAGCTGAACGACTGTATTCTATTACTGATCACTGTTTCCCGAAACCACTGCCCCAAATCTGAATCTGATACCCGCAGATATAACTGTTTCTTAAAATACTGATACTGGTGCCCGCAGGCCGGATACCCAGACTCGCAAACTGGTATATGCATTCCCTGTAGAGATACACTTTAAAAGCACATAGCAAGTAAATGAGAGCCAATACACCCCTATGTTGGGGTAGGGTTTCCCTGTCCTATTTTGTCAGGAGCTAGGGTTTCACTACGCACGCAGCGGTTTCAAACAACCTATATCGGGTAAGCAACCTGTCCTAGTTTGGAATGGTCACTATGGATTTCGATATGCACTAGGTCGAATGGTCAAAAAGGGTGCCCCGGTAAAACCGGGGTTTGTGTTCCCATACTGGCAGAGCCCGCAACCGGTCATCCTTATGGTCATGCCTTGACAAGACAAGCCTCCAGCAAACCACTCAGGAATAGTAGATGGCCAACACGGCATCCTAAGCGCACCAATGCACATGCAATGCAAAGAAACACATAAGTGTAGTCAAAACAGGATATCACGAGTTCGAGTCAAGCTCTCTAAAATCCCCAGAAGAGTCGCCAGAAACTGTAGACGTCCCTGAACGCCCCGGGAGGATGACTCCCGTTCTGTTCATATTGGGTTTTCCACAGTTCGGACTCGAATTGTCACGGTTCTTAATCTTGAACCAAAGAGTCCAAATCCGGCAAATCGTTTTGAGAAACAGATTTTTGAAAAGAAGTGCCAAACATGGACTGCTTTGCCAGATACAGAGTCGCCACCTAAATATTTTTTAATGGGGAAATTTAGGAAACCCTGACTCGGTGCCAAAGGCCACGTGTCCGTCATCACCAAAGTTGCCTCGGCTCGGGAGCTTGGGTACGATTGGGAAGGTCAGCTATGAGCACCCCCTCTCGCCCGGTCTGAAGACCGGCCTCTACTAACCGTGATATCTGATTTTGAAAACATTATGTGTTCTTATTCCAGTTATTAGCCTAGAATTACTATGTTATGCACACAGCAAACAAGTATAGACTAGATTGCCTAATTTGGAAATAAGCATTGCATATCCGTTTGTCTTAAAAAAAAACTTTGGATTTTGCTACTCGCAAGTAGGCTAAAATACGGATTTCAACGAGTTTTTCCAACTCAGACAATCCAACCTTCACCCACAGGCATTCAAGCAGTTATAACACATAAGCAACTAGCCACATGGTAAACATGCTGTCATGATAGCATTCACACGCATGCGGTATGCTAAAGCATGAAAATACTTACATCGTACTCCGTGCCAAAACAATAAACTAGTTAGCAAACATGCATGTCTTAGTTCATGTTAAGTTGACTAATGCAACACATATAGGGTGCAATCTAGACAGGCTCGGCTATCCTAAACATGGCATGTGAATGCAATCAATTGATGCACGTATTCAATTTGGAATTGAAGTACAAATGCAATTAGCATGATGTACCGAGCGCGGTGCATGCAAGACAAATGTATGGATGCACGCATGCATAGCATAAGGTATGCTAATTTTAAACATGCCCTAATCTACCAACGTAAGCAGGTAAATAAAAGGGAAGAAAGAAATGGGGGTTGGAAGACATGCACACCACTCACCCACACTTATTACAGATTTGCCCTCGCTCGGAGGGACCAAAAGAATAATATAAATTAATTAACTACGCGAGCTAATTAAATATTACAAATTGCCTAAGTAGTTAACAAACTAACAAAGCTAGGAAAAACAGTAAACCGCCTCGGGAAGAGTGCCCAATGCAATACATGCTCGGGTCCTGCTCGGAAGTGCACTGCCATGCATAGACTGCCTCTGTTTTCCCTGCTCTACCTCTCTGAAGATTGTCAAAGTCTCAGAACTGCTTCCCTGGACATTGGAAGACACCACCGGCTGAGTAGAATTGCCACCGGCAGTGGGATGTGGTTATCGGCAGAGAGTGAAGCTATCGGCCACCAATTGATTGCCGGTCGGCACTCTGTGCAGTCGATCGGCAATAAATTCCTGCGGACCCTGTTTGACAGCAGCAGAGGACAGAATCTTGCATGGCAATGCAATTCAAGCCATGTATGCACCAACCAAGCCTCTTATCATGCTTATGACTCAAAGGGACATGGTCCTTGGTTCTGGACCACCAATCAAGCATTTCCATGCATGATGGCCCAAAGAACCAAGTGTGCACATTGATTTCAAATGCAATGCAAACCAAACAAACAAAGGCCCACTCCCTATCACTTAATCAAGGGACAAGGCATGCATGCTAGATGGAATGTAACCTAGGCATGTTAACTAGTATGCAACATGGCATGAAAGGGAAGCATACAATGCAATGCACATTAGGCACACAACCTTAGGAACAAAGCAAACAAGCATACCACAATTATGCAAACCACTAGAGCATGCAAGATGGAATCTAAGCATGCAACATACTAGGCATTCGACCAAAGAAATGCAAGGCAAATGTAAGTGATTTCAAGCATGCAACACATGCAACCAAAGCATGCAAACATGGTACAATGTAACAACACTTGAATGGCATGCAAGGGATGGACTTACACTAATTGGACAGCTCTAGATTAGGTCCAAAACAGTGGCTAATGTGCTCAAGCATGGAGGCAAAATGACATGCAAACATGCATGCACTTATGGTCCAACATTTAGGCATATTAAAGCAACTTTTAAGCACACTTAAAAGGCACAAACATGGACATATAACCAACATGTTAGACACTAGAAACATGCTAGAAAAGGTGCCCAATCAAACAAGTCATGCAAGTAAGGCATGCTAGAGGGGTTAAAGCTTAAGGCATACAAGAGGTATTGCATGGTGGCTATACAAAGCAAGGCATGAATGACTCCAACGACTTAAAACAGTCCCTTAGCACACCAAATCATGCAAATAAGCTTCACAAAGCTTGGCCAAAACACAAAAGCATGATAGTCTAAATGATATGCATGTATTGAGGCAAATCATGGCATTACAAGGTAGGTATGCGAAGCAAGCATGGTGTACCAAAACCAACATACAACATGATTATATTATGGCATAATAAGCATGAAATGCAGCCTAGACATGATCAACACACACTTGAACAAAGGCTTCCTTAAGAGACCAAAAATGGTCCCTTTCAAGGACAACAAGGAGAGGGGGTGGCCCTCCCCTTTTGGAGACTTCAAGGCACCATCTCCACCACTGAAATCCCTCAAGATTTCAGTGGTGAAGAGGCCCATACACCAAAGTCTCGAAACTTGCACAAAATAGCACAAAATGAGGCCTTTCAAGGCCTAAGAGGGGTCAAACTTCCCCAAAGCACAAAACACTCTTAATAAACTATCAAGAGGGCCTAAAACAGAACTTTTTTATGTTATACACTAAACACAAAAAAAGCTCTAAGATAGGTAGAAATAGGATGCAAAAATGGGATAAAAAGAACTAGTTTCTTACCCTTGTTGACCTTCTTCACAAAGGGTACTTTTGTTGCCTCCTTAAGCTCCAATCCAGTCAAAAATTTCAAGAACAAGCCCTTAGAACCTCAGTAGCCCAAGGAAGGTGAAGCACTAGGTGCTTGTGTGCAATAGTATGGACTAAAACACACACAAAAGTAATATAGAGATAGGATATGTATTGAACCCTAACCCTAAAACCAGAGCTTCCTCTGTATTTCCTAAGCAAAAAACTCTAATTTTTCTAACCCTTGAGCAAGGGAGAGAAGGCCTCCTCTTATAGAGGAGGCAATCTTGTAATGCTTAGCAAGTAAGCAAACAAGAGGGGCATCCCTCCATACACGTGTATGGAGGGGAAGCAAATGCCAAAAGCTGTCCTAAAATATCTGAAAAAGTAGATGAACAGTAGTCGGCTAGCCAAAAATGTCATTTTGACAAAAATGACTGCCGACCGGCAATAAATAGTGCCGACCGGCAACATATATTGCCGTGGCAAGAAAAACCAGCCGGTGGCCTCTAGCTAGTGCCGATGGTGTGTGGGGATGCCTCACAAGACATTCCCTGCCCCTCCAAGGCAAAACACATGTGTTTGGTGCAAAACCAGACACAAAACAGTCGAGTTCGGAGATCCTGAGGCAAGGCGCGTGGCCGAAAACTCCGGGAACTCCAAACGAACACAAATATGGGTAATCACCGAGTGTTCAAACAGTGACGTCCAAGTCTTGAGGACGATCAAAAATGGGGTGTCTACAATCTCTAATGTACAACTCTACCAAATAATCAACTAAGTCGTCGGTGCTCATCGGAATGAAGTGCGTAGACTTAGTCAACCTATCAACAATCACCCAAATGGCATCATTGCCCCGCTATATTCTAGGAAGCCCAACTACAAAGTTCATGGTAACATGTTCCCATTTCCACTCGGCTATAAGTAAAGGTTGTAGCAAACCCGCTGTCTCCAACTCACAAACACCCTGTTGTGCCTCTATGACTCTGCTAATCAAGGTAGGTTAAGCAATTAAAGTAAATAAGGTAGCACCCTCACTAGATCGCCTAGATGCAAATCAAACTTACCGATATCTCCTAGCATATCCCATTCTCGAATGGCTACATTTGCCACACTGCTCACAGACTTCCGACTCAAGGCATCAACTATAACATTGGCTTTTCTCGGATGATAGTGTAACTCAAAGTCATAATCCTCCATAAATTCCATCCATCTTCATTAACGTAAATTCAAATCTTTTTAGGAAAACAATATTTAACTTCTCTCTATACAAATAATGCCTCCAAATGTTCAAAGCAAAAATTATCGCCGTTAACTCTAAATCATGGGTGGGGTATTTTTTCTCATGAGTTTTCAATTTTCGTGAACCATAAGCCACAACCTTCCCTTCTTGCATCAACACACAACCAAGGCCATCCCGAGACGTATCACAATAAATGGTATAACCCAAGTCCATTTTCAAAATTATCAAAACCGGTATGGTGGTAAACCTAGTCTTAAGTTCTTGGAATGACTTCTCACAAGTCTCGTTCCATACAAATTTGACACCCTTCCTTGTCAACCTGGTAAAAGGTACGGCTAGTCTAGAGAAGTCCCTTATGAAATGACGATAATACCCGGCTAACCCTAAGAAGCTCAGGATCTCAAAAGCATTCTTAGGTTATTCCCAATCTTGCATAACATCTATCTTAAAAGAATCTACAGTTACTCCTTCTCCCGATACAACATGCTGCAAAAATTTCACTTCAGTAAGCCAAAACTCACATTTATCAAATTTAGCATACAATTGGTGCACCTTAAGCAAGTCAAACACTATTCACAAATGTTCCTCCTATTCCTCCTCAGAGGTTGAATAAATCAAGATATCGTCCATAAAGATGACCATGAAACGGTCTACAAATTCTCGGAAGACTCGATTCATCAAGTCCATAAAAGAGGCAGGTACGTTGGTTAAATCGAAAGGCATTACTAGGAATTCATAGTGGCCATAACGCGTACGAAAAGTCATTTTCTAGATATCCTCCTCCCTAACTCTCAACTGATGGTACCACAATCTTAAGTCTATCTTCGAAAAGCAACGAGACCCTCTAAGTTGGTCAAATAAGTCATCTATTCTGGGTAGAGGATGCTTCTTCTTAACGGTAACTCGATTTAATTTGCGGTAATCAATACACAACTGCAATGACCCATCCTTCTTCTTCGCAAAGAGAGTCGGTACTCTCCAAAGTGATATACTAGGGTGAATAAAATCCTTTCTTAAAAGTTCTTGGAGTTGGATCTTCAACTCATGTAACTCAGTGGGTGCAAATCTATATGGCACCATGGAAATTGGTGTCGTGCCAGGCACTAAGTCAATGGAAAATTCTATCTCCCAATACGGAGGTAACGCAGTAAGATCTTCAGGAAAAACATCTGGGTATTCACAAACTATCCTTGGTAAATCACTCCAAACCATGCTACCATCATTGGCTAAGGCAAAGAGGAAACTAAGCCCTCCTCTACTCTTAAAGTCAAACAATGGTGGAAATGATCTAACACCCCGATCACACAGAAAATAGAAACAATCCCCAATCAGTGTGCATACGGACACTCGGTGACGCTGACAATCTATAGTAGCCCAGAAGTATGTCAACCAATTCATACTGAAAATAAGGTCAAAAGTGTGCTTGTCTAAGATGACGGCACATTCGGCCCAATGGCACTCTA
Organism: Camellia japonica; assembly: GCA_030407325.1. NCBI lineage: Eukaryota > Viridiplantae > Streptophyta > Magnoliopsida > Ericales > Theaceae > Camellia > Camellia japonica. The sequence continues at coordinate 83,843,693 of JAPPVO010000010.1, read as the reverse complement.
CTCCCAACTGGTGACTCAACCCACAAAGAAGACTCCAACTGATCAGTCTCTAACCCCAATACAGAAGCAAAAGCAGAAGATATAAATGAATGCGACGCACTCGTATCAATCAACACACTAGCTAAGGAATTGAACACAACAAAATCACCTCTCACAATAGAGGATCTTGGCAACTGCTATGGCGTTGTAATAGTATACACGTGCCCCTTTGGCCTCTGATCAACCTGTTCATCTCTTAGAGCATAGGCCTACTGTACTGATTGAGCCGAGGCGGCTCTCTGATTAGCTCATGAGGTTTGGGCAGAATGAGCCTGCTGATGGCTCTAAGTCTGCCTCGACCTTAATGCACCAGATGCGCCTCCCAACTGCGGGCAAGCTCTCCTCAAATGCTCCGATTGACCACACTAAAAGCATGTAGGTCCTTGTCCCCTACTTTGGGACTCACTCTAAGATTGGTTTGGTGGTGGTGGTGGTGGTGGTAACATTTGCTACTCTCCTCCCTTCTGTGGGCAAGCACTAGTCTTGTGACCCTGTTGGCTACACTTTAAACAAGTAAAGCTGCCCTGAGCATTCCTCCTCGGGTTAATACTCGGCAATGGAAAAGTAGATCTAGTCTGCTGTGATTGGGGTTGGGATGAAGCGGAGCCCCTATGCTTCTTGCTAGGTCTAAAGTCCCTCTGAGACTCTTGACCTCTAGACCTCGAACCCCAAAGTCTCTCATCTTCGGCTTGCACTGTAATCTCTACATGTGTTGTCGCCTCCACAAGACGGTCATAGTTCTGGATCACGTTTCCAGCAACCTTGAACAAGATCTTAGTTCTCAATCTCTTCTGAAATTCTGTACAACGGCATTCCTCCGTTGCCACCAACTCCGGTGCAAACCGGGACAAACTAGTGAAGGCCACTTCAAACTCAGCCACTGACAGGTTTAGTTGCTTGAGGTTTCGAAATTCTTGCCTCAGTCTCTCCTTAGCTGTGGGAGGTAGGTATTTGTCTTGGAAAGTGATGACAAAAGCTTACCGTGTCGGCCCCACTCTGACTTCGACATACTTCCATCATTGGCCCGTATCCCCTTTGAGGTAGTAACTTGCCAGAGTCACCTTTAGTTCACTATCATCAATGTAAAGCATCTCAAATGTCTTCACTATTTGCTCGAGCCACTTGTATGCTTTCTTGGGCTCCAAGCCACCGTGAAACTCATCCGGCTTGGTCCACAAAAACTCTCAAGTAAGAAAGCCCGCCCTTGTCTCTACGGCGTTTTCTCGGTCTTGGTTTTCCGTCCTCAAGATGTTAATCGACTCTCTCAAAGTCCCCACAATTTCTCGGGCTAGGGCACCCATAAGGGCTTGACCCGCTTGGTCTGGGACTTCCACTTGCCCCATTTGCTCAGCCATATTAGCTTGGCCTGCTTGCTCAGCCGCATTAGTTTGGCCGAACCCTTCTTCTCGCATCGAAACCTCATGGACCGGTACTTCATGAACACCTTGGCAAGGCCTACCATGCCTTCTGCCTCTACCACCACATGCTTGACCTCTCCCTGACATCCTAATTAAGGATAAGAGTAAACAATTTAGCACACAATAACATATATGCTCGCAACTTATCTCACATGTCCCATCACAACAATTTTATACATTCCCATTTCATGTAAACACTTAGTTTCATTCCACATAAGCACTTAATCACGTAAACACATATGGATTGCTCCTTTACGATGAAATTTGTCCCACAAAATACCGAGAATTATTATTAGAATGAGTATTGATCAGGTGCACTTCTAATAAAGCTTCAAGGAATTTAATAGGTGCAAACAACATCCCAAAACTTCAATCACATAACACCTAAAACATGGAATATCTCCTAGTTAAGCGAAATGAACCCACTGTGGAAAATGACCGCTTCCCGCGAGCCTCAAGTATTCAAAGCCTGTAGCTCTGATACCAAGTTGTAACCCCCCAAAGAAATTAACACAAATAAACTCATTCTCTTCCAACAACATAATCTTGTTTTCCAAATTAATAGCTTCCATTGCTTAACGTATACGGAATATAAAGCCTCATCATTAACATCATCACCAATCTCTAACATTTGTATCCATTAAACTCTAGAGATTTACAAAAAATACTCCACATGCGATTATACATTCAACATTCCTAGAATACGAATCTATAACATGTGACACAATAAGTCAAGTACAATTCAATGCCCTCAAGGGCTATAAATTCCAAGGCTTAAGCCCAGTTACACATAAATGGCTTTCGAATCCATACATGTAAAGCCCTTGGCTTGTCAAAAATAATTACAACAAAAGAAAAGAGCCTTGTACTCTCAAAATACATCCCTCAATCCCATCGAGTGTTCAACGCTTGAATACGAAAGAAAACCCTCACAACAAAATGTTTGGCTGACTCTCACCAAAGAAAGGACTTACAACAAAACATGGTCAAAATAACACTCCAGCATAACAAGCCCCAACACCCCGAAAACACTCATCAAACCACTGCATAAACCCGTGACTAACAATTCAAACAAAGTTGCTACCCAACACATTCATTCTAAACAATTAACAACATAATTCCTTGTTAAAGAAAAAAAAAATCTCTTTTTCTCAATTCTTTGAAAATCAATCCCTTGTATTTAAAACATTGCTCAAAAGGTGTTCAAACTCATACCATCCAAAATTATAAATACATATACAAAAGTATTAATTTGGACACATAATCATCCACAATTCAATTGCAAAAATTATTTGGTGAAATCCCTCGTCAAAATTTAGGTTAAATCCACAACATATTCGTTTAGCAATGCCATTCGAGACCATCACACGAGAAAATTTTCATTTCCATATCTTTTTCCACATAACACCCAGTGAACCTCTACCATCACCCAACCACACTCATCACTTTTATAGTGATGCAACAACAAATACACAACGTCCAAATAATAATAATTAATAAGAATAACAACCGTGTTACCAACACAAATAAGGCACAAGAAAATTCACAATTTTGCAATTTCATTCCTCCATACATTACCATCAATTATTACCTACACGAGGCATAATGCATAAGTCAAAACAATGAATCTACCACACTTTACTCTAACCAGAAGGAGATTTCGTTGAATTAATACAAGCTTTACACTAGCTTCATGAAACTTCACACACGAAACTTCACACTCACAAAACCACTCTAAGGCACCTGCTATTCCCAAGGTGATTATTTTTCAATCAAACTGCCCTATCAACTAATTGATTAACCAACTCAATAAATTCCTACTCTCGACACTAAACATCGACGTATTGTTAGGTCCCTTGTTCTTGTCAATCCCGCGAACAACTTTGTTAATTGAGTTGTAAAATTTCCTTACTGTTTTGTCTTCCTCGCTCGAGCGAAGAACTACGTCTGGCAAAAACCTGAAAGAGATGAATGTGCGCTCGAGTGAAGCATGTGTGGCTCGAGCGAAGACTGTGTCTGCAAAAAAACCTGAAAGAGCTGTTTGTTCGCTCGAGCGAAGGATGCGTGGCTCGAGCGAAGCCACTTATGGAAATCACGCGAGTTAAGTTCCTCGCTCGAGTGAGAGAAGCTTCGCTCGAGCGAGCTTCAAAATCCTGGATTTCTATAAGTAGTTGTTTCTCTCCAAAACTAGGATTAACTTTTCAGATCTACTTTGAGGTTTTCTAAGGTTTTCTTCTGGAGGTTTTTTGTGAGTTTTTCCTTGAGATATTGAGTGAGTATTAAACTCATGAATTGACAAGCACATATCAAGGAGGTTGATCGAATACATACAAGAGTGTTATTCTTTGGTGGATTCCGAAGATTCAAACGTAGAGTTTCAAAGGCGTTTGATTCTGTACGTAGTTGTTGATTCGACAAGTGAAGTTGTGGATTCAACTTCAGGTTGATCAGTTCCGAGACGAAGGCTTGGTGAAAGAGTTACAGAAGGTTTTGTGTGCTATCTTTGTAATCTTTTTTTCTTCAGTAGTGGATTGATTAGTGGCGTTTCGCCCGTGGTTTTTGATTACAATTGAAGGTTCTTCAATTGTGGTTTTTTCACGTAAAAATCGTTTGTGTCGATTTATTGTTTATTTCGAAAACATCAATCTAAATCACTTTCGTAAGGGCTTGATGATTTAGATTGTGTATTTTGAATATTTGGGAATTGGAATATTTTTAATCCTGATCTAATCACGAATCACTTAGGATTTCAGACGTGTTAACCAACACTATTTATTCGATAAGGAGTTTCACACACCATTCCACACATTCCTCGAACTCATACCGGATTCCCAAATCAAACTCTACAACTTATCTTCCCAAACATACCACCATTCATGTGCCTATATGGTAAACGCATTCTCTCTCCACACCTGAGTCCGAACTGGACTTCCAAAGGTCAAAGCATACTGCTCATACCCTTAAGTCAAGTCATACATATTCCCTTGGCCATGAAACCCCTCACTTTACACAATAGACTGATAGAGCAACAACCACTCACTCCTCGCACCAACCTATTCCCAACCATTCTTATTCTATGGACTCTAACGGGTCACAGTATTTCCACATTGTACACCCAGAATAAAAGAAACTTCATTCCTAACGTCTCAATATGAGTCCCAAATTCCAACAACCTAGTCCCACTTACATATGATTCTCATAAGACTCCCTACACTTAACTTACAAAGCAACAACGTGTTCGCAATATGATTAAGATTACAAATTTAACAAAGATTCCTCAAAACATATTTATAAAGTTACAAATCATTACCGTCTAATTCCCTTGGAAAGTGCACACACACATATATATACATTTACAACATCTGCGATTACACTGCCCTACCTACAATACCATAGCATTACCATACCAAAACAACAATGAATCACGCTACTCCCTCAAATCGCCAATAATATTTTCCAGCTACCAAGCACGGAAGGGTAATTGGGCACCTCACTGCACAACGCATTTCCGAACCACACACACACCCTTAAATAATTCAATATTTAATCTAACACCATGGGAATGCAATGCAATGCATGAGTTTCCCAAACTTTCCCCTTTATCCAAAATTCCTTTTAATTACACAAGAATTCAACAAATAAAAACTAATGAACTATTCTCATTTTCAAGACTCCAAGTCCTACTCTTTACCAACCATTATCTCATGCAAACCATTACCTTACATCCTTCCAACATTTCAAGTATTCACACAATTCAACTTATTTAAATCACCAATAATATCATAATAAGAAATAAATTGATCCAACACACTTACCAGCATATAAAATCAATTTAAATTTTCAGCCTAAGGCACCCATTAGCTTAAACCCTTTTTTACTTTAAAAATCCCAAATTTAGGGTTTCCAAGAAAATTTGGGGTTTTCCTCATTTTATTGTTAAACCCTTAAATCACCAATTATTAGCTATCATGGTACCAAAACCTTCAACACCTTTCAAAAAAACAATTTAAGTGAAAAGCCCCATTTGTACACAAACAACTTACCATTAAAGTTTTCTAATCCATAATCAACTCAAAACCCCAAAATGTCACAAAATCACATTTAATCATAATTATTTATGGTTAAGAGAACTACCAACCTCAAGAATGAGAGCTAACAAGGAAGACCTAAGCAAGAATTCCAACGAATTCACAATCCAATCAGTCAAGAGAAAGGTCTTCACTCATTCTTCACTAATCTTACATGATCCAAGGTGGATCCTTAGTGTACTAAGGTGAAATCAAAGGTTTGTGGCTAGGGTTTTCAGACATGAAGAGGGGAGGAAGAGAAAGGAGAGAAAAATGAGAGAAAATGAGCAAAATGTGGCTTTTATACTGGCTTATCCAGAATAGACCGCTCGAGCGACCAATCCTGTGCTCAAACGTCAGAGACACCACACCGCTCGAGCAATCAACCCTACGCTCGAGCGAAAATTAACAGCTCTCAAAATCTCAGGCCTACAAAAAAATACTAGATGCATCGCAAGACCGCTCGAGCAAACAATCCGTCGCTCGAGAGAGGGGAAAAAAAAATTCTAGAGTGTTACAATTTAATCACATTATCTTCAAATTTCCAAAATTAGGGCTCCATAAAACTTAGGGCTTTTGCCCCTCCATCATATCTAAGGCCATTTCTCATGTAAAATTTCCATAATCTAAGAATAATAAAAGGAATCTTAAGAAAATGGTAGAGAAATTCCATTTTTTTGAAAGAAAACTTCAATGTATAAACTCAAACATTCATCACTTCATCGATGTCATAACAACACCACATAAACATCTTCAAATCAAATAGATACAAGGTTAAAAGTAATATAACCTCTAGAATCAAGATCAAGAAGCTAGATGATTGAAGAACTCTTTGTAATTCCAATCCAATCGATAGAAAGCTTTATCTCCACCCAAATTCCAACTTTTGTAAAGAAAGGGTTGTAAATCAAAGTAGAATGAGAGATTTCTAGAGAGATATAACTAGGATTTTCGGAGCTAGAGAGAGAAGAGAAGAAAGGAAAGAAAAAGTGAAGAAAATGATTTAAAAAGTCACTTTTAAGTGGCTAATATCATGTAGACCGCTCAAGCGGTGAATGAAACCTCCTAGTATCTCCACTACAAAACGAGATACTGGGGATCCCCTTTTCTTCGCATGTGCAACCATTTGATCGCTTAAGCAGTCCCTCGACCTGCAAAGCAAACTACTGGGAGCACCTCATCTGCACTCAAGCGGTCCTTTCATCACTCAAACGGTCACCTGGAACTAATTGTTACATTTTCATTCTATGAGCAGATAAATTCTCTCATGGCTTCTATATTCTTTGCATGTGCAACTCTTCCTTTACTACGTTGAACATTTTCAAAACGTTATTTAGAGTGAAAAAATCGATAAAAACCTTTATACATAGTTTAAGGTAAATAAAAAACTTCCAACGTCATAGCATAACAATGACTAGGAGAGGATCAACATAGTCTCCTAGTCTTTTTATGGTATTCAGCATTGACATCTTATCATAATTCTTATAGCATTTTTGGTTGGACTAAGACAAGGATGAGGGACGGAAGAATTGAAATGTGGTTGAAGACCACAAGGAAGGGAATGTGTTTTTTAGAAAGTGAAGGGGGAATCTATATTAAGAATAAACCTCATTGGTTGTCAATGTAATTTAACCTTTAATAATGTTTATGTTGTAAAATTAAATACGAGTTCATCCCATCTTTTTGTTGTATTTGTGACTGTGTGAAAGTTGTGCCAGATGTACTCACCAAATTTTGAAGTTACCATTATTGGTCAATGAATTAATCATCGTACATTGTTGGATTTAAGAAATCAGTCACCATACTCATGTTGGATCAGTCGTTCCATGTAGTGGTAGCCCCTTCACGGACTAGAGTGCGTAGATGCTTCATTTATTTAATAAAACCACCATAAGTAGAATTATGATATCTTGGAGTTGCTAGACTATCTTTAATCAAATTCCTCAAAATGCAAAAGTAATAAATTTTAAATTTGGAGAGATTTTTTTACAATTTACTAGCATAAGCCAATTCCATTTGTTGGTTGATTAAAGAAAGTAGAATAGCTAAATTCTTTGTCTTTTCCTTGCAGTTAAGTGGTGCATTTTCATCCTATAAACACATAAATTCACTCATGGCTTCTATATTCTTTGTTTGTGCAACTCTTCCTTTACTAAATTGAATGTTTACAAAATGTGTTTTTTTTAGAGAGAAAGAATCGATGAAAGCGTTTATCCATAGTTAAAGGTATTAAAAAAAAAAAAATTCAATGTCATACCATAACAATGACTATGAGTGGATCAACATAGTCTCCTAGTCTTTTATGGTATATTTACCTTTGACATCTTATCATAATTCTTATAGCATTTTTGGTTGGATTAAGAAAAGGGTGAAAGGCTGGAAATTGTAATGAAGTTGAAAAGCACAAGGAAGGGAATATATCTTTTAGAAAGTGGAGTGGGAATCTATATTAAGAATAAACCTCATCCCATCAGCAGACTTCCTGAATCTATCAGTTTTAGGGCTGAAGTTCCATATTCAGGCCAAAGATCATTCGCTGAAGTATTGAAAGGGGTCATACTCACTGGGGCTAAGAAAGAAAGCTTGTCCATAAAAGCCAATGAAGAGGATCTTGGATGGCTCCATGGTAGTGTAATAGTCAGATTTAATTCTGAATTCTCTATTACTAACATTGGAAATGTCTTGAAGGAGAAAGGTTTGGATCATGTGATGGTCAGAAAAGGGGGTGGTCAAGATATAGTTCTAACGTTCAAATCTCAAGAAGAGCTGAAATCAAATATTTGCAATATCAAATAATGGTTTAAGGAATGGAGTCAGTTTGTGATTGAATGGAAGCTAGGATTTTATCTTGAACAAGAAAGATGTGTGTGGTTGAGGTGTTATGGCATTCCCTTAAATCTTTAGAATAGAGGTACACTCAACAACATTGGAAGCATGTGGGGTATTGTCCTTAGTGTGGATGGTGATATTTGTCAACCTAAGTCCTTCTCCCACACCAAAATCAGAGTGGCTACATCTTGTATGGAGTTTATTAACAAAACTTTATCTTTGGATTGCAAGGGTAAATTACACCCCATTCTTGTGTGTGAAGATCTTTTAGCAGAATTTAGTAGCTTGAAGCGCAATGGCTTGGAAGAGTGCAGCTCCAACAAAATCTATGGCAGTGTTGTGGAAGAACAAGTCCAGAGGAGTGTTCTAGGGAGAAAAAGGCAGACTATGTGATGGAGGTAAACACAGTTGTTGAGGAGTGAAAGTGGGATGAAAGGTTCATCAGAGAAGATGAAGCATGTACCAAGGAGGTAGATCAAAGGTCAGGGTCTAATGATTGTCATTTGGGCGAGGAGGTAAACACAGTTATCGAGGAGACCATATTGGAGAAGTTAGTGCATAGTCCAAATTTTATTGCTGAGTAACTATCTACTCCTGGTTTTATTAAAAGCTTCAGTGGATCTCGTGATGGAAGTGGGTTTGGTATCAATCTTGAAGTGGATTTGGCACAAGCTCTTAGTAAGAATCTAAATCGGAAGGGTCTTCTGAGCCTTAATCAGTCAGGCTTAGTTAGGCAACCTGCTTCTATCCCAAAACTCCTACGAAATGAGAAGAGGAAAAGAAAGAAGAAGGTTCAGCTTGAGGGGTTCACTGGCTTTGCTAGACTTCATGGGCAACAAGCTGCAGCAGTCAGCAAGCACACTTCTAGGTCTGTCATTTTCAGACCAGCAGCAGCTGCGATTACACGTTCAGATCTGTCTGAGGGTGTTACTAGTCCGAACAATCTTCTCCTCAATGAAGCTAAAGCCACTATACAATTAGGTAAATCTCTTGGCATCAATTTCAATGGGAAAGAAGATGATGTGCTAAACAAGATTATTGAGCTAGAGCTAAAGGACAAAGAGAGATCCAAATAGGAGGGTTTGGTCTTAAAAGGATGAAGGATGGCTTCAAGTAAGTTTAGCTGGAGTTTTCAGTGGGTATAAGCTTTGTTAGCTAGTTTTTGGGTTTTGGCTTCAAGTGCTTGTGGTCTTGTGAGCTAGTGTTGGTTTCTCACCAACACTATGCTCGGTTTCTTTTCTTGTCCTTTTTTCTTTCTCTTCCTTGTTGATATTATCTCATATGTAATGTATGTTTTCTTCATCAATAAAGGATTTTCTTTGCTGATCAAAAAAAAAAAAAAAAAAAAAAGAATAAACCTCATGGTTTGTCAATGTAATTTAACCTATAATTAATGTTTTTGTTGTAAAATTTAATATGAGCTCATCCCATCATTTTTTCGTATTGGTGACTGTGTCAGAAATTTGATTGATGTACTCACCAAATTTAAACGTTACCATTATTGGTCAATGAATCAATCACCATACAAGAGTTAAATCAGTCGTTCAACTTAGTAATAGCCCCACCACGGACAAGAGTGCTTAGATGCGTGATTTATTTTTATAAGACCACCATAAGTAGAGTTATGATATTTGTGAGTTGCTAGACTATCTTTAATCAAATTCCTTAGAACGCAGAAGCAATAAATTTTGAATTTAAAGAAATTTCTTACAATTTACAATCATAAGGTAGTTTCATTGCTTGTTGGTTGATTAAAGAAAGTGAAACAGGTAAACTCTAAATTTTCTTTGTAGTTAAGTGGTGCATTTTCATTCTATGAACACATAAATTCTCTCATGGCTTCTATATTTTTTTCCTGTGTAGCTCCTCCTTTACTAAGTTTAACGTTTTTGAGAGAGAAAAAATAGATAACAGCCTTTATACACAGTTAAAGGTAAAAATAAAAAAATAAAAAATTCATAACAATGATTAGGAGAGGATCATCATAGTCCCCTACTCTTTTTATGGTATATTTACCTTTGACATCGTATTATAATTCCTAGAGCATTTTTTATTGGATTAAGGAAAGGGTAAGAGAGTGGAAAATTGTAAGGAAGAGAATGTATTTTTTAGAAAGTGAAGGGGAATCTATATTAAGAATAAACCTTGTGGGTCATAAATGTAATTTAACCTCTGATTAATGTTTCTGTTGTAAAATTTAAGACGAGCTCATCCCATCATTTTGTTGTATCTGTGACTATGTTAGAAATGTGCTAGATGTACTCACCAAATTTAAACATTACCACTGTTGGTCAATGAATCAATCACCATGCATTGTTTGATTGAAGAAATCAATCACCATACACGTGTTGAATCAATCGTTCCACGTAGAGTTATAATTCCTAGATGCTTGGTTTATTTGATAAGTCCATCATAAGTAGGGTTATGATATCTGTGAGTTGTTAGACTATCTTTAATCAAATTTCACAAAATGCACAAGCAATAAAATTATGAATTTAGAGATATTTCTTACAATTTACTATCATAAGTTAGTTTCATTGCTTGTTGGTTGATTAAAGAAAGTGAAACATGCAAATTCTTTTGCTTTTCCTTGCCGTTAAGTGATGCATTTCCATTCTATGAACACCTAAATTCTCTTTTGGCTTCTATATTCTTTGCTTGTGTAGCTCTTTCTTTACTAACTTTAATGTTTTCAAAATGTTATTTTTGAGAGGGAAAAAATTGATAAATGCCGTTATACATAGTTAAAGGTAATTTTTTATTTTTTATTTTTTTTTCCCATAACAATAGCTAAAAGAGGATCATCATAGTCTCCCAGTCTTTTTATGGTATATTTACTTTTGACATCTTATCATAATTCTTATAGCATTTTTGGTTGGATTAAGAAATGGATTGGTGGGGGGGGGGGGATTGTAATGCAATTGAAAACCGCAAGGAAGGGAATTTATTTTTCATAAAGTAAAAGGGGAATCTATATTAAGAATAAACGTTGTGGGTTGCCAATGTAATTTAACCTTTAATTAATGTTTCTGTTGTAAAATTTAATACAAAACTCATATCCATTATTTTGTCGTATTTGTGACTGTGTTAGAAATGTGTCAGATGTGCTCTCCAAATTTAAACGTTACCACTCTTGGTCAGTGAATTAGTCGCTGTACATTGTTTGATTGAAGAAATGAATCACCATACATGAGTTGCATCAGCCGTTCCACCTAGTGGTAGCCCCACCATGGACTAGAGTGCCTATATGTTTGGTTTATTTGATAAATCACCATAATTAGAGTTATGATCTCTGTGAGTTGATAGACTATCTTTAATGAAATTCCTCAAAATGCAGCAGCAATAAAATTCTAAATTTAGAGAGATTTTCTTACAATCCTAAGCTAATTTCATTGCTTGTTGGTTGGTTAAAGAAAGTGAAGCAAGTAATTTTTTTACTTTTCCTGCAGTTAAGTGGTGTATTTTCATTCTATGAACACATAAATTCTCTCATGACTTCTATATTCTTTGCTTGTGTAACTCTTCTTTTACTATGTTTAAGGTTTTCAAAACATTATTTTTTAGAGAGAAAAAAATCGATAAAAGTCTTTATACATATTTTAAGGTAAAAAAATATTTCAATGTCATACCATAATAATGACTAGGAGAGGATCATCATAGTGTACCGATCTTTTTATGGTATATTTACCTTGACATCTTATCATAATACTAAAGTATTTCCGGTTGGATGATGAAAATGGTGAGGGACAGGTTCTTGGAATATAGAAGGCGAGTGATATTGTCAATTATATATTTGAAGTGGTTGTAAAAGAATAAATAGAAAAGTTCATTTTACCCCAAACTTTGCCTCAATGATCAATTATACCCATAGACTTTGAATAATTTTAATTTTACCTCCAAAGTTTTTGAAATCGTATCAATTTGCCCCTACCCACACATTTAAATGAAAAATTATATTTTGACCCCAAATTTCAAACTATAGATGCAAACTTGCCCTCTCTTCCTTTCTTTCATCTTTCCCTGAATCACCCTAATCCCTCTGCCACCCTCCTCCCTTCTCCGTCGTCATCTTCAACAAACTTCTTTATAACTCCTCAATTTCCCTCTCTTTTCCTCTCTGTTTCTTTTTGCTGACATGTACTTTGGTTTATATACAAGTTCAACATTGTCACTTACAATAGAGGTTGCTGCAAAACCATCAAAACAAACAAAACTAATCTATTCAAGCTCCGTTTGGTTGCTAAGAAACCATGCGGGGAAAAAAAAAATTGGGATCTTATAACAGTCTCGAGATCATCCAATTGGCCAAAAGCTCCGAACTTTCAATTCATCTCCTACAATTCCTCAGCAACCATTCACAACCCATATCACATATATATAATATATTTATAAATTTGAGGTTTTTGGATTACTAGCACAAGTTTTTTCCTTCATGAGCTTGTAGATAAGGACACAGATTCCAATTGAGTAAACAGCTTCGGCGACAATGAAGAGGTTGTCGTGATTGTGTTTGATGACTCGCAGCAACACCAAAGCAGCCGTGTCGGTGAGGAAAGCCTTCACCTTCGGTGGTTGCCTTGGGACCCATAACGAGACGGCTTGGCTTGACTTTCTTGGTGGTTTGTGGTTTGGGGATTTGGAGAGGTGAGTGTTTGATTTGGGAATTTGGGTAAGTGGGTGTTTGATCTACGGCGGCGATGCGGTGGCGAGAAAGTAAAGGAAAAAAGGGCAGATTTAATGGGTATAGAAGAGGAAACAGTTGGGAGTTGGAAGAGCAGAGAACGAACAAAGAATCCAAAGCCGACGAGAATTTGTGATCGGAGTCGGAGGGGAGAGAATTGGATTGAGAGGAATTGCGAAGAGCAGAGAGACTAGGATTGAGTCGGCCAGGGTTTCCATAGAGAGAGAGAGAGAGAGAGAGAGAGAGAGAGAGAGAGAGAGAGAGAAATGGGAGGTTCTAGAGCGAGAAGAAATAGAGGGGAAGAGACAGGGAAATGGAGGAGTTGCAGAGAAATTTGTGGAAGATGACGGCGGAGGAGGGAGGAGGAGGGTGGCAGAGGGATTTAGGTAATTCAGGGAAGGATTAGAGTGGGGAAAAGAGGGTGAGTTTGCATCAATAATTTAAAATTTGGGGTCAAAAAATATTTTTTTTTAAACTTTTTTTTTATTTAAACGTGACGGTAAATTAATACGATTTTAAAAATTTTAAAAATAAAATTAAAGTTATTTAAAATTTGAGAGTTTAATTTATCATCGAGATAAAATTTAGTAAGTAAAATGAAATTTTCTCAACAACAAAACACAAACCAGGTATTTTGTTGGATGACTTCCTTCGAAGCATGATGCTTGGGTTCAAGGTAGTTTCTTGGCTATACATCTTTTCTCTTCCGTATTCTTCATCTATCAATTTTCAAAAATAAAAATAAATTAGTAATACTTTTTGACTAAAAAAATAATATTTTCTCCAATATTTAAATAAAAATAAAATAATAGGTAGCAAGATTACCATCCATTTGCAACGCTTATGACCCATCTTTCAAAATTGCTGTTATGAAATTTATTCATACTTACCATAATTTTTTGTCTTATTTGTACCTAACATTAATAGCATCACAAATGTGAGAATTATGGCACGATGATATTTGGGAAACTAAATTTGAATGCTAGTTTCACTCATCATTTAAATGTTATACAAGTGTTAAAAATTAAAGGTAAACTATCAATAGGTCCTAATAGTTACACTTAATTTATATCAAGTTCTATTAAAAATAAGGTCTATTACAATCGTTGTTAAAAATAATTTTTTGTAATAATTTTTTACGTATGTTGCTAAAAATTAACAGTTATTGACTTTTTTTTGTTACGATTTTAATAAATTGTCGCTAAAATTTACAATTAGTAACGTTTTTCTGTGACAAATTTTTTAAACTGTCATTGAAAGATAAAAATTAGTGACTTTTTTAGTGACGATTTTTTAAATTGTCACTAAAACTTATAATTAGTGATATTTTTTGGAACAATTTTTAATTTGTCACTAAAAATTAACATTTAATGACTTTTTTAAAAGTGTATGATGAAAAATATCATTAATTATCATAGGACCTATTGAACAATAAGTCCACTTAGTATAGCCTACACGTAACTTCCCCGCTTAAAATAGTTCCACATAATAATAATGTGGCCATTAATGTTTCAGATTAAGACTATTAAATAGGGCAAATTTCACTTTACCCCTTGTGATTTAGCCTCTAATGTTTGTAAATGACCACATAGCCCCCTTATAGTTTATGAACTGAAGTGCACTGTTAAAATTTCATCAAACTTAATAGCAAGTGTGAAACATATGGCAGACATGAGGGAGTTATATACTTATTTCCAAAATTCAAGGGGGGTAAATCACACATGGAACAAAGCACAGAGGGTTAAAGTACACTTTACTTTCCGAATAAATTGCAAAAATATAAGGGCATTTTAGTCTATTTCATTAAATCATTTATGGGTCTGACAGTACACTTCAGTTCACAAACCATAAGGGGGTTATGTGATCATTTCCAAACATTAAGAGAGTAAATCGCACATGAGCCAAACTACAGGGAGTAAAATGAAATTTGCTCTTTTAAATATATTTACTTGTTAGAGGGGATCTAGGCTCTATAAATGACTGGTTTAAAGGTTCACAGAGTTCATTTCAATAAAGAAGAGATATGGCTATTTCGTCATCAATGATAAATATTTCTCCTTTGGAATATTGAGTTGGATTTAGTGCTTACTCAAGTAGGCGAACAAAGTGAATTTTGGTTAGTATATATTTTTTTATTTTCATAATTATTTTTGTAATAAATTTTTGCATTCTTTCATTTTTTGTATGTTACCTATTCTTTTATTTCCGTAGTTGCATACATCCTTCTATAATCTCTCTTTTTTTCTACTATTTTTGGATTTTAGAATTGTGAAGATCTGTTGTAACTTGGGCTATGAGATTTTCTACCTGAGTGACAATGGTTGGAGTTAGTAGTAGGTGAACCATGTTTTGGTTTGGGGGTGGGACGCGATGGACTGGCAAAAACTTTTAACGATTGAAGTTATGGTGGATGATTTTGGTGTTCTTTGATTACGCCTTTTTCTGTAAAAGAAGGGGTTTTTGATAGTGTCTTATTTGTTGGAGGTCTTTGTCGGAGAAAATGTCAACTATGCAATGTCGGAGCTCCGACGAGCCATTGTTGTGCGGTGCTAGGTACTAGTAAAACCATGGGCAAAAACCATGGGTTGGTTTTGTAAAACCTTGGCTGGTTTTATTGGAGTAAATGAGTGACTAGACAGTTCATTATATAAAATCTATTTTGTCCACGTATTGTATTCTCTTAGTTCACGTGTTTTTTTCATTGTAATATCTAATTTTTTGGCATAAAATTTTTGACTTACCTACTAAACAAAACACGCCAATAGTTTAGGGTCCATTTATACTCTTTTATAGTTTAAGGGACAAAGTGATATTTCTCAATAGTTTAACGGGTTCATTTGTATACTTTTATTGTCTAAGGGTCAAAGTGATACTTCTTATTAGTTTAGAGGGTCTTGGTGTAAATAACTCGAAATGTAAACCAAATAAGGTGTTTATTTGTATCATAAAAACATTTATTGGAATTCTATAATTTAGATTTTAACTACAAATTACTTACCAAGTGCTTCCAAAAAACCCTAACTAAGTTGGAATATAAGTATTTTTGTATTATTTTTGTTTTATGCGTTTTATTGCTTTTTCAAACACAAAAAAAATGTTTCACTTGTAGTTATTGATATTTTTTTAGTGAAAGATGTCGTAAAAGAACTCACTTTTTAAGAAGGATTTTGTTAGCAAGTGTTTTAAGAGCTGGAAGTATCCAAAAAAAATGGTAGAACTCATAATTAAATTGGCCTGGACCCGTCCATCATACAGTTTGGCATGTGTTTTTAGAGGTTGGTTAGGTTTAGATTCTAAGTAATTATTTTTATAAATAATTGTTATTCATAATAATTAATTATGAATTATTTTTATGAATTGATTTACGGATTAAAACTCAAAAAACAAGATAAAATCAAAGTGAATCCTTCCTTATTTTTTTATTAATAATTTTATTATGTATCAGGGTGTTCCCAAGGTCCTCACACTCCCGTCATCAACCTCCTCAAACTCAATCTAATCTCGACTTTTTATTTGTAAGGTACTCTTTTTGCACATAAAATACATATATCGATGTATATGTTTTCATTCCTTACATAATTTGTACCCTTTTTATATTTGGAAAAATTCAAAATAAATAAATAAATAAAATGTAATAGGATTTGAGTCTTATAACAAAATAAACTATTTTTTTGAATCTAAACTATCTACTTGTTTTCAGTAAGTAAAACTACAGATTTTTTTTTTTTATAAAAAAAAAAAAAAAAAAATTTACTTGTTAAACTCAATGAAAAAGGGTTTTTTTAAACATTTTTCTATATACTTATATTAAGTTTAATGACTAAAATATATTTTTCTGACAGCTTAACTTAACAAAAAGATAGATAATTTAGATTGAAAACAAATCAAAAGATTAACAAAATTAAACTCATTATTTATTTTATTATAAGACTTAAGCTTTGAGATTTTTATTTATTTATTTATTTATTTTGTTGTAATTTTTCCTATTATTTTTTATTGGACACTTCTTATATTATTGAGAATCGCATTGCTTTAGTAATTAACTAGAGTATATAATATGAAAAATTTGTTGGATTATATTATGAAATTTGAAGTGTACCAATGAAGTTTTTTAAAACTCTTCAGTCATGGAACGAAACTGGATTTGAATTATTTTTGCAGTTTGGTTTTGGTTCGATTTCTAAAATTTCACGATTTATGATTCCTAAATTTCTCTAAGGATAGGTTTAGTACTTGGATCATCTCATAAACAAATTAAACTAGTTTGTAAACACCCCTACTAAAAGAATTGGTTAATAAGGCTAAAAATGATTTTACATCATTCACTTTTATAAGTCATGTATATTTTCATTTCCAACATGTTAGCAAGTGGCGACAAATAAGAGACCCGTTAACAATTTTTTATTTTTTTTTAATATCTAAAAAGAGGTTGTGAATTTTTAAAAGTTTATTATTTTTCAAAAAAATATGGAAATAATGAGTATTTCCATAAATGTTATTATTATTATTTATTTAAATATACAAAATAGAAAACAATGAAAACAGATTTTAGTATTAAGTTAGGAATAATATCAATGTAATTAGAATTTTAATGTATATATTTATTTATATATAATTTACATATTTTTATATTTTTTTGGTTAATTACACTTTTCACCCTTATAATTTGATCTAAATTAAAATTAAAATTTTTACTTTTGTACCTATAGTTTCAATTGGAACAATTTGGTCTTTACACTTTAAGTGCAATTATAATTTGGTCATTCTTTTTAAATTAAAGGTTAATTAACAAATTTTGGACACTTGTTAATTTTCTAAAACATATATATATATATATATATATATATATGGACAAAATTAACAAGAATTTAGATGGAAGGATCAAACTGAAATTAGACATAAAGTGCAAGGACTAAATTGTTCAAATAAAAATTATAGGGACTAAAGTCAAATTTATAAAATCAAAACATGACCCGAGCCTACAGACCCTCAAGTTATCAAATCTAACTTGAGAAACTCAAAAACTCCTAGGTAATCAGTGACGAGTATTTTTCCCTGAAAAAAAGTATAAAAAAAAAAAAGAAGAAAAAATTTTGTAGTACGAAGAAAGAATCAGCAGTGTCTTTTGTTGTAGCCATGTAGTTTTTGAAACCCAACTCATCAGTCTCCATACCTACCCTTCACTGTCATTTTTCTTTCTAAACTGAGCATTTCAAGGGATTTCTCAAGTGGGTTTGGGGTTTTGAAACTCCCTATACTCACATTTTGTCCAATTTTCTATTCAATAGAAGGAAGAAAGATCCAAACTCAGCTTAAAATTTTGGGTTTTAAACATATTACACACATACAAGAAGGATTTTGCAGAGAAATGACGGAGTTAATATACATGTGTGTGTGTATCTGTATATATGCACATTGGTGAATGTGGGTTTTGAATTCTTGTGTGAACACTGACAAGTAATGTAAATAATTTGTTATTATTATTATTTTTTTTTATTTATAGATACAGAGAGAAAAACTGGGGGTCAAAATGGT
The DNA here is from genome assembly GCA_030407325.1 of Camellia japonica. Taxonomy (NCBI): domain Eukaryota; kingdom Viridiplantae; phylum Streptophyta; class Magnoliopsida; order Ericales; family Theaceae; genus Camellia; species Camellia japonica. The sequence continues at coordinate 83,825,124 of JAPPVO010000010.1, read as the reverse complement.
GGACCAAAAAGGCAGAGGAGGAAGAAACAGAAAGAGAGCTCGCATTTTGGCAAATGGTACCTTGAAAATGGTCAATAGCAAACATAATCTCAACGACATTCCCAGTACTAATACCGAAGTACAGCTAATTCAACAAGTAGCTAATACAGACTATAGTGGTATACCATCATCACTGCCACTGCCACCGCCACCACCAGCTACTGGCATGGAGGCTTCAAGCAGCCAAGAACCTTCGCCCAAGCGCAGGAGGGGCCAGAAGAAGAAAAGACTCGATGAAGTTGGCCTCTTCACCCAACAGGTTCTTTCTAAAATTAAATTGACAGTTATCAATCAAAATAGTTAAATCATTGTGTTCGATTTGATCTATACCAAAGTTGATTTTATATAATAGGAAAAATGAAGATGGTAGTCCTTATACTTTCATCATTGTATCATTTTAATCCTACAATTTCAATTGACTTGATTTTGATCATAAATTTATGATTTTGTCTCATTTTAGTTCAATTGATTACAACTCTTAACATCTCTTTATGAAAAATATGCACAAAAGTATCATGTGTCATATTTTGAAAGGAAAAATTATAAATTTATAAACTCAGTCAATTAATCTAAATCAAGTTAGTGATAATTGTTTAAAAAAAAAAAAAAAACTAACAATATTATTAATTGGATCAAATTGATGCAAAATCTAAAATTAAAGGTCAAAATTGAATCAATTAAAAGTGTAAGAATCAAAATGATACAAAAGGTAAAATATAAGGACCACCAAAATAATTTGCCCAATATAATAAATGCTGAAAATCTTTAATAAATAATAAACTAAATTACTAACTACACTTTATATAATATAATATAATAGAAAAAATATTAGAAATCCTTAATAAATCATAAAATTCCCAATGACTTGTTACTGTGGCCCCATATTCATATGTTTGTAGGACCTACAAGTTAGTAATTTAGTTTGTAGAGTACTCTTTATATATATATATATATTATACATACATTCATATACACACACAAGACACTTACTCCAATATTTTATATCTATTTACATCTGCTTATAGACGTTTTGTACTTGTTGCTAACCTAATTTGATTCCATTACCTTACTAGATGGAGGGAATATCTTCTTTTTTATCTGAATTGTATGTAAATTTCAAGTACAAAATCAATAATTTCTTTCCAATATTTTGACTTGGGACTTGAAGAGCATGTCCAACTTGCCTTAAAAAACATTCTTTTTATTCTTGCATCTATAGTATTTTTGTCTTAGTAGATTTAAACACACAATCTTTATGTATATGTGCATTTATTTATTTATTTGTTAAATTTGTTTGATTTTGAGATGACTCAATGTGATAAACTAGTAGTAAAATGAAAGTGTGCTAGTGTGATGTTGTAGACGTCCCCGAACGCTCCGGGAGGATGACTCCCATTTTGTTCGTTTTGTGGGTCCACTATAGTTCGGACTCAAATTGTCACGGTTCTTAATCTGAACCAAAGAGTCCAAATCCGGCAAATCGTTTTGGAAAATTGATTTTTTGAAAGAAGTGCCAAACATGGACTGCTTTGCTAGATACAGAGTCGCCACCTAAATATTTTTTCTGGGGAAATTTAGGAAACCCTGACTCGGTGCCAAAGGCCACGTGTCCGTCATCACCAAAGTTGCCTCGGCTCAGGAACTTGGGTACGATTGGGAAAGGTCAGCTATGAGCACCCCCTCTCGCCCGATCCGAAGATCGGCCTCTACTAACCGTGATATCCAATGTTGAAAACGTTATGTGTTCTTATTCTCGTTATTAGCCTAGGGTTACTATGTTATGCGCACAGCAAACAAGTATAGACTAGATCGCCTAACTTGGAAACAAGCATTGCATATCCGTTTGTTTTGGAAAATGCTTTGGGTTTTGCTAGTCACAAGTAGGCTAAAATACGGATTTCAATGAGTTGTTCTAACTCACACAATCCAACCTTCACCCACAGGCATTCAGGCAGTTTATCACATAAGCATCTAGCCACATGGTAAGCATGCTGTCATGGTACCATTCACACGCATGTGGTATTCTAAAGCATAAATACTTACAAAGTACTCCATGCCAAAATAAAAACATGTTAGCGATCAATGCATGATCCAAGTCCATGTTGAGTGCCTAATGCATCACATGCAAAATGTCACTAGAATAGGCTCGGCTAGTCTAAGGATGACATGTGAGATGCACAGGAAGCATGTATTCAAAGTTAAATTTGACATATAATGCAATTAGCATGATGCGCCGAGCCCGGTGCATGCAATACTGACGAATGATGCACACATGCATAACATGAGGCATGCTAAAGTAAACATGCCCTAATACTAACCATCAAAGCAGGTAAGTAAAAGGGAGAAAGAAGTGGGGGTTTGAAGACATGCACACACTCACCCACACTTATTACAAATTCGCCCTCGCTCGGAGGGACCGAAAGAATATACAAATCAAATAATGAATTAACTATCCTAGCTAATTAACTATCACAGGCCAACTAAATTAATTAAACAAATTAATTAATCTAATAAAGCAATAAACAGTCCCGGGATGAAGGCTCAATGCAGTGCACGCTCGACTTTGCCCGGAAATCCAACGACATGCCCAAGATGCCTCTGTTTTCCCTGCTTTACTCCTTTGAGGACTGTTAAAGTCTCAGGGTTTGCTCTATGGATGCCAGGGAACACCACCGGCTGGGGGAGAACACCACCGGCCATGTAGAATGGTCACCGGCCACAACTCTGATCCACCGGCCAAAGATTATGGCCGGTCGGCACTAGATGTAGCCGGCCGGACAAAACTTCCTGCAGAAACTGATTTGACAGCAGCAGAGGACAATACTTGGCATGGCAATGCATTTCAAGCAATATATGCACCAATCACATCCCATATCATGTTTATGACTCAAAGGGACGTGAACCTTGATTCTCGGACCATCAATCACGCATTTCCATGCATGATGGCCCAAAGAATCAAGCTTGCAACTTCAATCTCAAATGTAATGCAATGCAAATAAACAAGCCAAGGGGCTCAACCTCTATCATGCTCAACTCAAGAGGTGTAGCATACATGCCAATGCAATGTAATCCTAAGCATGTTGACTAGTATGCAACATGGGTAATGCAAGCAAGCATACAAGACATGCAAGGCATGAGATAATGCAACCAACAAGTATGCAAGGCACAATGTGGGTGTTTAAGCGTGCAAACAAGCATGTGACTTCATTCAATCATGCAATTTCAAACATGCAACAACTCACCAATATGCTACAACATACAAGGAGCATATGCAACAAACAAAGAGATGGACTTAAACATGATTTAGGCAGTCCCAATCTAGGCCTAAAACAGTGGCCAAGATGCTAAGGAATGAGGGCCAATTGACACACAAACATGCATGCAAACATGGACCAACATTCAAGCATAAAGAGCAACTCCCAAGCACACTCAAGAGGATGCAAACATGGACAAATGGCATGCGACATAAGCTTTGAAATTATGTTAGAAATGGTGCCATACCAATTAAACAAAGTCAAGCCAAGCATGCAACATGGTCCAAAACTTAAGGCTAACAAGCCAAAATGCAAAGGAGCTATACAATGGAAGCCTTGGTCGACCAAAACAGCCAAGAACAGACCTTAAACATGGTAAAACAAACACAAAAGCTTCACAAAGCTAGGCCTAAAACATGCTTGAACAAGGGTTAAAACCTAGATGCATGTTAAGGCAACAAAATGACATTACAAGGCATGTATGCTAAGCAACCCTGGTGTACCAAAACCAACTAAAAACAGAGGCATATTATGACATAATAAGCACAAAAATCAGTCAAGGCATGGTCAACATACACCTAAACATGGTGCTCACTAAAGAGGCAAAAATGGCCCTTTTCAAGGACAGTAAGGAGAGGGGGTGGCCCTCTCCTTCCTAGGACCTCAAGGCACCATCCTCACCTTTGAAATCCCTCAAGATTTCAGTGGTGAGGAGGCCTAAACACAATGGTCCCGAAGCTCACACAAAATAGCACAAAACAAGGGCCAAACAAGGCTTAAGAGGGGTCAAACAACCCCAAAGCTTAAAACACTCTTAACAAACTATTTAGAGGCCTCAAAAACAGAACTTTTATGTGTTATATGCAAATCCAAAAAACAGTTGCAAGGTAGGTAAAAATACAATGCAAAAATAGAGAACAAAGGGACAAGCTTCTTACCCTTGAAGACCTTCTTCACAAATGGTGGACCAGCTGCTTCCTTGAGCTTAAACCAGCCCTAAAACTCCAAGAACAGACCTCTGGTCCTTCAAGAACCAAGAAAAGGTGTAACACTATGTGTTTGTGTGCAATAGTAAGCCTAAACACACACTAAACACAAGAAGGAGAGAGATATAGACAAACCCTAACCCTAGAACTCAAATCCTAAAATGGCTGTCTAAAATGTCTAACCCCTTAAACAAGAGAGAAGAGCCCTCTTTATAGAGCTTTTTGTCTTGTAAAGCTTACAAGACAAGCTTCTAAAGAGAGAGATCCCTCCATACACGTGTATGGAGGGGAGCCAAATGCATGCCAGTTGTGAGAAAATATCTGCAAAAGCAGATGTACAGTAGTCGGCCGGCCAAAGATACAATTGACCAAAAAAAGATAGCCGGCCGGCCATCTATAGTGCCGGCCGGCCAAACATTTGGCCGGTGGCCACAAAACACAGCCGGTGGCCTCAAGCCCTGGCCGGTGATGGGTGGGGATGGTCTACAAGCCCTACCCTGCCTCTCAAAGGCAAAACACAAGTGTTTGGTGCAAAACCATACACAAAACAGTCGAGTCGAGAGATCCTGAGGCGAGGCGCGTTGCCAAGGCTTCCGGGAACTCAAGACGAACACAAACAAGGGTGATTACTGAGTGTTCAATCAGTGACGTCCAAGTCTTGAGGACGGTCAAAAATGGGGTGTCTACAGTTGCCCCTCTTTGACAGAACTCGAAAGTCATAACAATGACGGGAGTGAATGTCAAAGCCCGGAGATGACCCATTTTTGACAAGGCCTAAGACTTAGATAAAGCATGCAAGACAAACAAGATATGCGCCCGAAGGCAGGGGCAAAATGCAAGACAATGCACGAAGCCGAGCATAACTTATGATCATGCAAAGAAACATAGGGACGTATCCCGGTGTTTCGGAAAGGTATAAGTATTGGAACGTATTCCAAATGCTCTTAACGAAAGAGGGAGAAACATGGGGACATATCCCTGTGTTTCGGAAAGAAGAAGAAACATAGGGATGTATCCCGGTGTTTCGGAAAAAGACAGAAACATAGGGACGTATCCCGGTGTTTCGGAAGGAAGGAGAAACATAGGGACGTATCCCGGTGTTTTGGAAAGAGACAGAAACATAGGGAGGTATCCCAGTGTTTCGGAAGGAAGGAGAAACATAGGGACGTATCTCGGTGTTTCGGAAAGAGAGAGAAAGATAGGGACGTATCCCGGTGTTTCGGAAGGAAGGGGAAACATAGGGACGTATCCCGGTGTTTCGGAAAGAGAGAGAAACATAGGGACGTATCCCGGTGTTTCGGAAGGAAGGGGAAACATAGGGACGTTTCCCGGTGTTTCGGAAGGAAGGAGAAACATAGGGACGTATCCCAGTGTTTCGAAAAGGGAGAGAAACATAGGGACGTATCCCGGTGTTTCAGAAAGAAGGATAAACATAGGGACGTATCTCGGTGTTTAGGGAACGGTGTGAGCATTGGAACGTATTCCGAACGCTTTTAACCGAAGAGGGAGAAACATAGGGACGTATCCCGGTGTTTCAGAATGGTGTGAGCATTGGAACGTATTCCGAACGCTTTTAACCGAAGAGTGGGAAACATAGGGACGTATCCCGGTGTTTTAGAAAAGAAGAAGAAACATAGGGACGTATCCCGGTGTTTTGAAAGAAAGGAGAAACATAGGGACATATCCCGGTGTTTCGCAAGGAATGTGAAACATAGGGACGTATCCCGGTGTTCCGCAAGGAATGTGAAACATAAGGACGTATCCCGGTGTTTCAGAAAGGTATAAGCATTGGAACGTATTCCAAATGCTCTAAACCAGAGGAGGTCTAACCCGTCGCACGCGCGAGGAGAAAGAATGACAATTGCAAGTGACAAGGTGCATAACAATGCAAGTAATGAGCATAACAATGCTAGATAGATGCAACGGATGAGCATAAAAATGCTAGTAAAGTGGGTGCATAACAATGCAATTGGAATATGCATCACAATGCAAGCATGAGAAGTGCATAACAATGCGGGTGGAAGGGTGCATAACAGTGCAAGTGGAACGTGCGTGACAACGCATGTTTGAAACAAAATGTCGAATAAGGGAATACAAGCCTTAACGAGACCAAATTCAAACGCGACCTCCGATTTACCTTTCGGAGGGGTTTGCAACACACTCAGCTCAAAAACGGGCATACCCTGTTCATATTAGAGAGATAACATCTGCTGCTGCTTTAATTGCCATTCTGACTTGAAGCAAGTTTAAGCTTGGGGTCGAGATACATTCACACTTCGGAGTAGTGACAAGGCCGAAGAGGTACATCCGGAGTACAATCACGGAATTCGCTGAAGGTGAAACACACTCAGATGCTTCTATTTTCCGTCTTTTCTTTTGCTTTGCAGTCCAGAACCTATATAGCTTCAGATAGGTCCTTGTTTTACTATTCTCACATGACCTGGGTTAAACCCTGCAGTTTTCGAAAGAACAAATTCCTTTTTTGCACAAATGTGGAGAATGGCACAGCACTCTGAGCACACAACAAATCATTTTTGAAATTGAGAAAATGAGTTCTTGACCGGGTATTGAGCCTACAACTGAACACAGCAAAGACAACCCAACAACGGAAAATAAAGGTAAACAACCTAAACACATCTATTGACACTTGAAACGACTCAAAACAAGAATCGAGACAAACAAAACACAACGAAAGACTCAAATGCGCACAGGGAGCCTGTTTCACCGGGTATTATTCCCACCCTTTCTCATTTGTGATTCTCACATCACTCTGGCACTCAATCTCTATTTTTCTGAAAAAGCCCTTTTCTCACTTTTTCTCTCATCACACATCTCTCTATTCTTCAATCTCTCATTTTTCATCCCTCCCCTGGGTGATTAATGGATGAACAGGAAGTTGCGGGCTCATTCCCCTAGCATTCTGCTAGATTCTCTTTCTTCTGCTTACAACAGTGAACTCTCCTATGGAGGGGTTGCACTACAACTAGGTGTGTAGCAAATCTGCAGCTGACATCAGTCGACGATGCTCTGCTAGGGAGTTTGGACATGGTAGATCTGTCCAGATGAGGAAGTGGATCATCTTGATCCATTCCAATTCGTGCTTCGCACTTGACTTGATACCTCGTTGCTTGGAAGGTGATAAAGCTTTTAGCCCTTTTGCGGTTAGCTTCAGTTGTGCCCTTTTCTGGCAGGTAGAGTGCCCTTCTTGGCAAGTATGGTGCCCTTTCTGGCAAGTAGTTGACGACGGGGGAAAGATAGAAAACCTGACTCAACTGTGCCCCTAGTTCATCATTTTGACTATTTTTTGTTTTGGTTTTCTACTAAAACAGTTTTGACCAATATGAGAGTTAGATTAACATACTTGTTCAACTTTCTGATTTAAAATCATGCAAGTCAGGTTGTAAGCACTGAAAATTTTCCTTTTTTAGGTCCAAGAAATGGTCAAGTTTTGGAAAAATAGAATGATTTTCGAGAGAGTTAGTCAACCTCAGTAAAAATTCTCAAAAACTATTTTTGCGAACAGCCAATGCTCAACAAGCACGGAACCTACTCTTAAGACGCACAACCTCGGATCTGGAGGAAAAATGCCCCTTGCTCGAAGAGAGCTGCATGGCAATGGAAAGTTGCCCCTTGTTTGAATGACACCGCAGCGCATTGAATAGCAACGGAAAGTTGCCCCTTGTCTGAATGGCACCGCAGCGCATTGTAGTCAGTCCTCAGAGTGATGATTACAACCAAACTCTCGGATACAGAGAGGGCAAAGATGATCAAAACCATTACATGGACATAATCGAATTTGAAGTGTTTTACGGCTGGACTTCAGAATGAAGTTGCCTACGTATCCCAAAGATGGGAATCAAGCCTTACGTAGTTCGGGGTTAAGGTACACTCGGGTATTAACCCTCTCATTTTCCGCTCTAACTTTTGCCAAGGTCGCCCTTTCTGGGTTTTCAACCTTGCGAGCTTTGTTCTTCTGTTTTTTTCATTCTTTGAATTTTTCTTTTTTTTTTCTTTTTCTTCTTTTTCTTGCTCTAACTTTTGCCTGGATCGCCCTTCCGGGTTTTCGGCCCAGCGAGCCTCTCAAGGGTAAAAGTGTAGCTTTGTCCATATCAAATGGTTTTAAGATCTTGAAGTCATCTGAATCCAGGAGAATGGCTGTTGTTTGCTGATGATGTTGGAGTCCATCCAATGGGGGTTGAATTTGCCCCTAGTGTTGTGGATAGGAACTCAGTTGTCCTTCAGCAATACTTCTTCTTTCCTCCCTTCTGGGGTTTGGCATTCTTGCCGATCTTCATCTTTGATTGGCGGAATGATCTATCTTTGGCTCTTCGAGCACATCTGGCATTTTTCTGCCCCTAGTTCCAGGGGTATTTCTGATCCAGCTTTGCAAGCTTCTTTTGACTTTCTCGCCCCTGGTTCATGGGCCGCTTCTGATCTGGCCGCACAGGCCTCATGTTTTAGTTGACCGTTGAACATTCTGAATTGTGGTTCAAGGTTTGAAAGCAAGGGCTCAAGTCTCGAGGCTGAGAGCGATCCTAAGCTGCACAATCTCAAGAGCGATTCCACACAGGTCTTCGCAGGACTGCGCAAAACATTTTTTGAAAGTTTTTAAGAAAGTGACAAATCACTCGCGTTGAAGACAGTGTAGAACCAATCTGGATCAAAGCTAGGGTCCTTCTCAGTACTCACACTAACAAGCATGATTTCATTCATTAAGGGCTTAGCATGCCTCTCTTTCTCTCAGTTGATCAAATTTTTGCAAATCCCGAGGAATTCCTTCCTCTTCGTTTTCACCACAGTGTTTGAAAAAGTTTTGAAAAACTTAGATCAATGCAATGAGTTCGAGGCACAGAAAAGTAGACGAAGAGTACTGCCGTTTCATTCAAACTTTCTGGCATAACTGGCGCAAGGCAGAAGCGAATACAAGAATGTGAAAATCACTGCTGTTCATTCAATTCTGTCGGTGTAACTGGCTCCAGGTAGAAACAGACTCAAAACAAAACGAAACGACAAACGCAAAACAAAATGGTGATGCCCGAGGTAACACCCCCCAGAATCACCCGACCTTTTGTACAATAGGACTGACTCGATACAACAAGACAGACCCTAACTGACTTAGTATGAAAAGACTGACTCAAAACAAAGAGACAGACTCAAAACAAAAATGACAGAACTGACTCAGTACCCAAGCCAGAGCGTACAAAAACCAGCATTCGCAAATGCTCAAAACAGTGCGTGCCATACGCCACATCTGAAGTAAACTGAGCGCCGCTCGCAGGTGGTTCATCCCTCGATCACATACTCGTACTATCCCCCAAGTTCACTGATCCAGTGATGATAGACTTTACTGAGTTGGTGCGATGATGACCTTGTTGTCAATCAAATTTTGTATCTCGTGGCGGAGACGGACACAATTGTCGGTGTCATGACCGGTTTGTTGATGGAAAGCACAGTACTTAGCCGGGTCATGCTTTGGAGGGAGAGGATCGGGTAGAGGCCGTTGTTCTAACGGTTTCAGATGTCCTTTCTTGAGTAGGACCCCTAGAGCTTTAGACAAAGGCATAAAGAGTGGGGTGAAAACCCTCTTGCCTCGGGGTAGATAGTCCGAAGTTCGGGGGTTTGAAGTGGATGCACCAACAAAGGGGGTGGTTGCTCTTGGTGTGGTGGTGGTGACCGTGCAAACTTCGGAAGATCTTGCAACTGCATCACCACTGGTGGTCGCATTCGAACTACGGTTGGATGCCCTCTTAGGCTGCTCTCGGTCTTGGTCAATCAGACCCTGTTTCAAAGCATCCTCGATCTGTACTCCCATCTCATGTAAGTCTGAAAAGGTGGGGAAGGGAAGCACAATCATCTTTTGCATAAGCTTGGATTGGAGGTTGCGCACAACCATCCGAATCTGATCTTTGTCGGAAGGCCTTGTAGTCATCATTGAGGCCTTTGCCCTCCATCTCGTCACGAACTCTGAGAAACCCTCATTTGGCTCTTGGCGGGTGACTTCAAGATCACGAGTTGTGACCTCAATCTGCGCGTTGTAGGAGTATTGATCACTGAAGGCCGCAGCCATCTCTTCCCAATTCTGTTTCACAGAGTTCTCCAATTTCGCATACCAGATTGCGGCTATCCCAGACATGGTTCGACCGAATAGTGATAGCTTCTGGGCTGTGGTGAGGCCCATCGGCCTTAAGATATCTGAAAACAACCTCAGGTGTACCATGGGGTCCCCGGACCCATCAAATCGGTCAATATGCAGCATCTTGAATCTGTCCGGCAGCGTCACAGCTGTGTCGGTATATCCATCTTCAATGTCAGGGATGGTCTTGACTCCCTGGGATCTCTTGAACAGCTTTTCGAGCTTGCTCAACTTCAATGTTGTGGGATCTGTCTTGAACTCAAAGGGGGAGTCTGGTAGGTTGGTGGGTGTTTTGGATAGTTGGGGTAAAATTGGGGGCGGAGCCGGCCCTACCGGAATGTCCGTACCTTCCTGGACATTGGGTGTTTCCCCGGGTGTCTGAACCCCTGGTGGTGGAGGAGCTTGATGCGAAGCAGATGCTCCGGTTTGCTGCTCTAGCCTAGCAATTGTCTCTGCCTGTTGGGCTATGACCACAGCCTGTTGCTTGGCGAATTCTGCTTGACGGACAGCGTCTTGCTGCATGGCTTTCATACTATCCTGGAGTTGGCGCACCATCTCTTCCAGACTCGACATATTGTCCTGATCTAACTGAGCAGCCGGTATATCTGTTTCTACAGTAGGCTCGGAAATCTCAACCTGACTGCTCGAAGATCACTGACCTAGTAGCTGTTGTACTGGTGGTCTGTGCCTGACTAGCCTTCTCTGGCCCTGATTACCCTTGAACTGAGTCTCTGACCTGACATAGTCTATCAGCACAAATCCAATGTATCTGGGGGATAGTGGAGCCTTCTGAAGCTATGATTCCAGGACTACCTAGCAAAAGAGAAAACATGCAGCATCTTAGCCTGATTTCACTAGAATGGACATGAGCATAGCTGAATGACTGTACTCTTTACTGAATTCTGCGCCAAATTCTGCCTCAAATCTGATACCCTTGGGTAAAACTGATTCCCCAAATACTGATGCCCCCAGGCCTGACACCCAGACTTGCAAACTGATATGCGTATTCCCTGTAGAGATACACTTTAACAGCACATAACAAGTAAAAGAGAGCCAAAACACCCCTATGTTGGGGTAGGGTTTCCCTGTCCTATTTTGTCAGGAGCTAGGGTTTCACTACGCACACAGCAGTTTCAAACAACCTATATCGGGTAAGCAACCTGTCCTAGTTTGGAATGGTCACTATGGATTCCGAACATGCACTAGGTCGAATAGTCGAAAAGGTGCCCCGGTAAAACCAGGGTTTGTGTTCCCATACTGGCAGAGCCCGCAACCAGTCAGCCTTATGGTCATGCCTTGACAAGACAAGCCTCCGGCAAACCGCTCAGGAATAGCAGATGGCCAACACAGTGTCTTAGGCGCACCAATGCACATGCAATGCAAAGAAACACATAAGTGTAGTCAAAACAAGATATCACGAGTTCGAGTCAAGCTCTCTAAAATCCCCAGCAGAGTCGCCAGAAACTGTAGACGTCCCCAAACGCCCCGGGAGGATGACTCCCATTTTGTTCGTTTTGTGGGTCCACTACAGTTCGGACTCCCTTTGTTACGGTTCTTAATCTGAACCAAAGAGTCCAAATCCGGCAAATCGTTTTGGAAAACTGATTTTTTGAAAGAAGAGCCAAACATGGACTACTTTGCCAGATACAGAGTCGCCACCTAAATATTTTTTATGGGGAAATTTAGGAAACCCTGACTAGGTGCCAAAGGCCACGTGTCCGTCATCACCAAAGTTGCCTCGGCTCGGGAACTTGGGTACGATTGGGGAAGGTCAGCTATGAGCACCCCCTCTCGCCCGATCCGAAGATCGACCTCTACTAACCGTGATATCCAATGTTGAAAACGTTATGTGTTCTTATTCTCGTTATTAGCCTAGGGTTACTATGTTATGCGCACAGCAAACAAGTATAGACTAGATCGCCTAACTTGGAAACAAGCATTGCATATCCGTTTGCTTTGGAAAATGCTTTGGGTTTTGCTAGTCACAAGTAGGCTAAAATACGGATTTCAATGAGTTGTTCCAACTCACACAATCCAACCTTCACCCACAGGAATTCTGGCAGTTTATCACATAAGTATCTAGCCACATGGTAAGCATGCTGTCATGGTACCATTCACACGCATGTGGTATTCTAAAGCATAAATACTTACAAAGTACTCCATGCCAAAATAAAAACATGTTAGCGATCAATGCATGATCCAAGTCCATGTTGAGTGCCTAATGCATCACATGCAAAATGTCACTAGAATAGGCTCGGCTAGTCTAAGGATGACATGTGAGATGCACAGGAAGCATGTATTCAAAGTTAAATTTGAAATATAATACAATTAGCATGATGCGCCGAGCCCGGTGCATGCAATACTGACGAATGATGCACACATGCATAACATGAGGCATGCTAAAGTAAACATGCCCTAATACTAACCATCAAAGCAGGTAAGTAAAAGGGAGAAAGAAGTGGGGGTTTGAAGACATGCACACACTCACCCACACTTATTACAAATTCGCCCTCGCTCGGAGGGACCGAAAGAATATACAAATCAAATAATGAATTAACTATCCTAGCTAATTAACTATCACAGGCCAACTAAATTAATTAAGCAAATTAATTAATCTAATAAAGCAATAAACAGTCCCGGGATGAAGGCTCAATGCAGTGCACGCTCGGCTTTGCCCGGAAATCCAACGACATGCCCAAGATGCCTCTGTTTTCCCTGCTTTACTCCTCTGAGGATTGTCAAAGTCTCAGGGTTTGCTCTATGGATGCCAGGGAACACCACCGGCTGGGGGAGAACACCATCGGCCATGTAGAATGGTCACCGGCCACAACCCTGATCCACCGGCCAAAGATTATGGCCGGTCGGCACTAGATGTAGCCGGCCGGACAAAACTTCCTGCAGAAACTGATTTGACAGCAGCAGAGGACAATACTTGGCATGGCAATGCATTTCAAGCAATATATGCACCAATCACATCCCATATCATGTTTATGACTCAAAGGGACGTGAACCTTGATTCTCGGACCATCAATCACGCATTTCCATGCATGATGGCCCAAAGAATCAAGCATGCAACTTCAATCTCAAATGTAATGCAATGCAAATAAACAAGCCAAGGGGCTCAACCTCTATCATGCTCAACTCAAGAGGTGTAGCATACATGCCAATGCAATGTAATCCTAAGCATGTTGACTAGTATGCAACATGGGTAATGCAAGCAAGCATACAAGACATGCAAGGCATGAGATAATGTAACCAACAAGTATGCAAGGCACAATGTGGGTGTTTAAGCGTGCAAACAAGCATGTGACTTCATTCAATCATGCAATTTCAAACATGCAACAACTCACCAATATGCTACAACATACAAGGAGCATATGCAACAAACAAAGAGATGGACTTAAACATGATTTAGGCAGTCCCAATCTAGGCCTAAAACAGTGGCCAAGATGCTAAGGAATGAGGGCCAATTGACACACAAACATGCATGCAAACATGGACCAACATTCAAGCATAAAGAGCAACTCCCAAGCACACTCAAGAGGATGCAAACATGGACAAATGGCATGCGACATAAGCTTTGAAATTATGTTAGAAATGGTGCCATACCAATTAAACAAAGTCAAGCCAAGCATGCAACATGGTCCAAAACTTAAGGCTAACAAGCCAAAATGCAAAGGAGCTATACAATGGAAGCCTTGGTCGACCAAAACAGCCAAGAACAGACCTTAAACATGGTAAAACAAACACAAAAGCTTCACAAAGCTAGGCCTAAAACATGCTTGAACAAGGGTTAAAACCTAGATGCATGTTAAGGCAACAAAATGACATTACAAGGCATGTATGCTAAGCAACCCTGGTGTACCAAAACCAACTAAAAACAGAGGCATATTATGACATAATAAGCACAAAAATCAGTCAAGGCATGGTCAACATACACCTAAACATGGTGCTCACTAAAGAGGCAAAAATGGCCCTTTTCAAGGACAGTAAGGAGAGGGGGTGGCCCTCTCCTTCCTAGGACCTCAAGGCACCATCCTCACCTTTGAAATCCCTCAAGATTTCAGTGGTGAGGAGGCCTAAACACAATGGTCCCGAAGCTCACACAAAATAGCACAAAACAAGGGCCAAACAAGGCTTAAGAGGGGTCAAACAACCCCAAAGCTTAAAACACTCTTAACAAACTATTTAGAGGCCTCAAAAATAGAACTTTTATGTGTTATATGAAAGCCAAAAAACAGTTGCAAGGTAGGTAAAATACAATGCAAAAATGGGGAACAAAGGGACAAGCTTCTTACCCTTGAAGACCTTCTTCACAAATGGTGGACCAGCTGCTTCCTTGAGCTTAAACCAGCCCTAAAACTCCAAGAACAGACCTCTGGTCCTTCAAGAACCAAGAAAAGGTGTAACACTATGTGTTTGTGTGCAATAGTAAGCCTAAACACACACTAAACACAAGAGGGAGAGAGATATAGACAAACCCTAACCCTAGAACTCAAATCCTAAAATGGCTGTCTAAAATGTCTAACCCCTTAAACAAGAGAGAAGAGCTCTCTTTATAGAGCTTTTTGTCTTGTAAAGCTTACAAGACAAGCTTCTAAAGAGAGAGATCCCTCCATACACGTGTATGGAGGGGAGCCAAATGCATGCCAGCTGTGAGAAAATATCTGCAAAAACAGATGCACAGTAGTCGGCCGGCCAAAGATACAATTGACCAAAAAAAGATAGCCGGCCGGCCATCTATAGTGCCGGCCGGCCAAACATTTGGCCGGTGGCCACAAAACACAGCCGGTGGCCTCAAGCCCTGGCCGGTGATGGGTGGGGATGGTCTACAAGCCCTACCCTGCCTCTCAAAGGCAAAACACAAGTGTTTGGTGCAAAACCATACACAAAACAGTTGAGTCGAGAGATCCTGAGGCGAGACGCGTTGCCAAGGCTTCCGGGAACTCAAGACGAACACAAACAAGGGTGATCACTGAGTGTTCAATCAGTGACGTCCAAGTCTTGAGGACGGTCAAAAATGGGGTGTCTACAGATGTGTTGGAAAAATAGGTTAACACCTGCTTGCAGAAGCATCCACAAAATAAACACACACGTGCACACAAAAGAAAAACATCAATATTTTACAGGGTTTAACACATCGGCCTACGTCTACAAGGCAAATATAAAATCCCTACTATTATCTGAATAATGGGTACTAATGTGATACTTTCCACTCAATTATGGGTACTCTCAAATTCTCTCCACTCATTAGTAGGTATACACAAACATTTTCCACTAACCAATGGGTATGCAACTCCCTCTCTAGAAAGATTCATCTTCCCTCTCTTATGGCTGCAAATAAACCAAATTGTTCATGAACAAGCTCGGCTCGGCTCGGCTCGGCTCGTTAAGGGCTCGGCTCGTTTAGCAAACGAGCCAAGCTCGAGCTCGCATAAGCTCGGCTTGTTTATCTTTATTTAAATTATACAATAAATACATTATTTATATATTAAATAATATAAATAATATTTTTTATTTAAATATTTATATTTAAATAATATAAATAATATTAAAAAAAAATTATCGAGTCCAGCCGAGCCGAGCTCGAGCCCAGTTCCTTATCGAGCCGAGCTCAAACTCAATAAACGAACTCGATAAGTAAATAAGCCGAGCTCGAGCTCAGCAAAGTTCGGCTCGGCTCGAGTCGGTTCGGCTCGGTTCGTTTGCAGCCCTACCCTCTCTACAAAGATTCTCTCTCTCTGGAGAGACTCTTGCTCACTCACAGCTCAACTTTTATTGCTCTAAATGGGTATATTTGCAGAAGTGTAAGCTAGTATGAACACATAGTGCGAATACACTTTTGAATGTATGTGATGGATTAGGATTAGGATTCCTTACTCTTCTTTAGGATTGAAATTCGATTTATTTATTTATTTATTATTATTTTTTCAAGTATCTGTTTACTAATCTTCTTATTATGTTTGCGGGCTCGGATATTGGTTGGAGTTTGATTGTTATGAATTTCCAAATCATTTAATTCTATTGTTATTATCATTATAGTTGTGGTGTCGTGAATCATCCTATTTAAATTGGTAAAAACAAATTCCGTTACCTTTTGATTTCAACCTGGTGAGGTTCACTTGGCAATTTTTTAATTTTAATTATTTTTGGTTTTACCTATTGAATCTGTATATAAATTTAGTTTTGGGTTTATTTGATTAGTCCGTACTAAACTCTTTTGGTTCATATTTATTATGTAAATAGTAAGGACCACCTTGAGTCTATTTAAAATTATTTCATACTCTAAACTCACTTGGTGAATTATTTTAGAGTATCAAATTTCATTCGTCTTCGACCTAATTGATTGTATTACGAAATTATTTTATGTATGAATTTTAGATTATCTTCTACTAGGGTAGGAATTGAATGGTTTAGAAATTATCGGAAGAATTTGATACTAAATTCCCATAACAATGTTAAGAAAACCTCATGATTGAGGATTTGTGTGTGTGTGTGTGTGTGTCTATAGTACTTTAATTGACTTTTGTTTGTCACATCCTTCAAATTCATACCTTATATATTAAGTGAGTCCTTTACACAAGTATAATCATTTTGTCGAGTATAATCTATTTTGAGTAAAGTAGCATTTTGATCATGTTAATCCTTTCCACCTATGAAGTACGGAAAACTATCTGGAGGTCACATATAGGTGTCTGACACACGTCAGACCCGGACATGTGCTAGACAAGCTCTAGACACTTGTCAGACACGTTATAAAAACGTTGGGGACACGCTAAGGACTTAAATACAATACTAAGGTTGATGAATTTGATAAAATTAAATATTTGACATAAAATAAATTTAAAATATTTAAAAATGTTACATATAGTAAACATATAAAATTGAATGTTTTGCACGTGTCCCCAATGTATTGTGCCTTGCATTTTAAAAAATTTGTATGTCCACATGTCTATGTCTATGTCTATGTCGTGTCAATGTCATGTTCGTGCTTCTTAGCTTTCAGTTAGAGAATGAATTCTTCTTTTGTTAAAAAAAGCTTTATTGAGGTAAGTTTAGGATATTTAAAATGTACTCTAGATTAGTTAGGTCAATTATTTACAAATCTTTGAGGATTATTCATGTACTTTTGGTTTCACCTTGCATTTTTTTTTCTTGGTCCCATTTTCAATCACATGCAGAGAGGAGAAAAGCCAAAACATAAAGTTCCTCCAGTAAACGGTGGTGAGTATTGTTATCTTGATTAAAAGATGCATGATACACTTTCATTTTTTATTTTGACTACCATAGTTGTGCTTCAATGTAGTAATTTGTTATTGTTTAATGATACACCAACAGCTTTTCCATCTACACAACAAATGGCTGAAAAATGCACACTTGAATTAGTCTTGGAAAAATTACAAAGGTGATTTCTTTTTGCAATTTTGAAAAGAAAATAGTTGATTCTAGTGATTGAAATCTTAAATAAAAATAAAATTTTCAATTATTTGGATTTCTGTAGATATATGGTGTTTTTATTTTATTTGTTTATATATTTAGGATTGATATACATGAAGCATTTGCTCACCCAGTTGACTCAAATGAGGTTGGTAGTTATTTATAAATTCAACTTATTCAATTCTGGATTTGATTTCTAATCCACAATGATCATGCATCTCTTGCTTTGCAAGGTAAAGGACTACTATAAATTTATCACAAATCCAATGGATTTTGGCACCATGAGGGCGAAACTCCATGAAGGAATGTACACCACTTTGGAACAATTTGAGGTTTATTCTTTTACAAACAATTACTTTCCTTTTTTATTTTACATTACTTTTTCTTCAATAATTATTATTATTATTATTTTATTTTATTTTATTTTATTTTATTTTTTTGGGGTGATAAAGAGAGATTTTGCAAACATGAAAAATTATGAAGTACAACATGTCTTGGATACATTGGGTTGCACATTGCAGACACACTGATGACACATTACAATTTTTAATTTTTTTCTAACTAAAATTGCATGAAATTATATGAAATATAACATAAAATAAATATAAAATATTTAACAATATGACATATAATAAATGTATAAAATTATATGTTTTGCACGTGTCGCCAAACGTGGCGTGCCCTAAATATTTTAAAATTTTACATGCTCACATGTTCGTGTCATGTCCGTGCTTCTTAGATGAAAATTTTCAACTTATTCCATTTTAGAACATTATGTATCATATACTATTACTAACTAATTCATTTTTCTTTGAACTATTGTTTACAGAATGATGTATTTCTAATATGCAGCAATTCAATGTGTTTCAATGCACCAACCACCAACTATTACAAACAGGTTGGTTCATCTCATCCTTATAAGAGTGGATGAAAACAAAACAATTATATACATCTTAAAAAGTTTTTTCATTCCATAATTTAGTTGTATGAATATCTTGTGATCCCCAGGCCCATGCTATCCATAATCTGGCAAAGAGACTCTTTAATAATCTAGAAAATAATCTTAAAGCAATTGATATGGAGTACTCACTGCCAAGAAGACGTGTGAGGAGATCCCAGGGTGAGGGTGGATGTTTGGGCATTAAGCTTTGTGCTAAGCTTTCTGGTGAGAATCAAAATAAAATATATTTTTTTAAAGTCTATTTCATCTTCATTGAACACTATGGCAAGACACCATTCTTGTGAATATTTTGTTGGGCTTTTGTAGATTTCTACATTTGACATCTAGATCTATTCGTAAACATTTACCAAATGCATTTTTTTTAAGCACTTTACTTACTGATTCATGTAAAGTAGGTATTTTTTATGTGAATATTGTTCTTGTATATATATATATATATATTTAAAAACGGTTAACCAAAAAGAACTAACATATTCTTACACAAACTCATGTACAATTGTCTCTAAATAGTTTAGTTCATATTTTTTATTGTGTGTGCTATACATATGTAATTTGTAGGTCTCATGAATAGAAAACAAAATTTTACGTTAGATAAATTTGTAGGCAAGAGATCCTTTATGAACTAAATTTTCTTTAATTCATCAAATTATAATTTAAATTTAGAGGACTAAAACACGCACGTGTTCGCACACTCACAAAGTGAAGAAGAATAGAATGTTAATGTACTTCCATATCTAGATCTAATTTTCATATTTGGCGTGCTTTTTTCATTGGGATATATTTACAACATTTTGAATTTTGCATTGTTTATTGTGTTTATCCTTTTCTGAGTGTATAGCTAACCAAATTTTCCTCTTTTACTTTTGTCAACAGGTTTTAGAGATGGTCAAAATGTAAAATTATGTGAAACTGAAAGGCGCCAAACATACAATCCTCTAACTTCCATAATCAATGAGAAGTCAATATTTTCAATGTTTCATAGCTCCTTAAAACAACTTGTTCCTGTAAGTTCCACATACATAAATGAAATTATGTGTATGCACGCACGTCACGTTATACATGCATAAATGCACATTATGCGCTGCGTGCACGCACACACACATACAATTATGTAGTTAGAAATTCAATTTAGTGGGGTCGTTTAACAAATTATCATTGAAGTCATTGTGACTGATTTGTAGTTCTACAAAATCCTATCAAAATCAACCTCCCAGTGATACATTATCCACAAGCATGTTTGTAAGGAAAGTAAACTTCAAACTCATAAGCACGTAAACATCACGTGCTAACAGGGAAAGAATACTCCTATTATGATTACTACATTCTTATATTTTTTATTATGACATTTTTTTTTTATCATCTGAAATGACACACATGAATTCCATTAAACACTTATTATGAACGTGTCACTTCATGTGATAAGCAAAATTTGATAAAATAATAATAATAATCATAGCAGTATTTGTCAACTAAGTCATGTTTTTAAAAAATGACACTATTATATTTGTTTTTTCTAACAATTTTAGTGGTGTCAATTTTTAAAACCTTTCTAAAATATCACACAAGACCATAGTTATTAAAAAGTTATAAAGTTTCAAGGGTAAAATTGAACGTGTTGCACATAGCTACGTCCTTGCACATATATATAAACACTTGCATTATAATCTATAGCTTCTGAGTGCCCTTTCCTTCTTAGGTTTAGATGTTCATTGAAAGTTGAAGCAAAGTAAGTGTTTGTTATCATCTAATCTCTATACTTCGCCCTCCTCAATTCTCTATTCTCTTTTCTATCTAAAAGATATTGAGACTTTCTTCAGTCCATTGATTTCTCTGCTTGTTCTCATCATTATAGAGGCTTTAAACTAGTTTTGTTGCCAGAGTTTTGAACTTCCAATGTAGACATTATTATGGTCACCAAATATTAATGATTTAGGGACACACTTGTTTGATGCAAATTCTAGCAAACTGAAAGTTGATAATCAAAAGAAAAATTTGAAAGCACCTCTCCCTTGTTTTTCCTATAAACAAAAAGAGAGTGACGAGTATTTGTGGAAACTCATAAAATGATCATGTTTGGTGATTTCTTCTTTATTTTTCTCATAGCCTACACCTTCATAACAAGAGGTAATATGTCACATGACCCTTTTATATTCCATTCAAGATGTTGGATTGTTTAAGTTGTGATTGAGTTGAGAACCCTCGGTAGACGTTAACTCAACATATATTGAGTCACGCTAATTATCATAGTTGATGAAGTTAATTTGGAAAAGTTTTCCATACATAACCACGATTTTATAACCCTTTATCTAACCATGTATGCATCTATGTAAGATAAAATTTAATTTATGTTATCTCAATGTTTATAATTTGGATTTCCTTCTAATTTTGATTCTTTTTCTCAATTAAGCTACTTCCTTTTATTTCCTTATTGTAATTTCTTAAAACATTGTAGGGTAATGGGGGTATCAAGTACAAAGAGAGTTTAATGCAGTTTGTTAAAGATTTGGGACCAACAGCTCGAAAGATGGCAAACCAAAAACTGCAATGCTTGACTCAGACACCTGGTCATCATTTTCAAGGTTCAAGTCTTCAAATTTCTTCGCTAGCTGCCCAACAACGACCTAGTTGTAGGGAACATATCATCAATGTCGTAACTCCATATGCTAATAACTCATTGGGCATCCATGATGCTAGTTCCAGAGAAAAAAATATTCTCTCCCGTGAGAACATAGATATCAATAGTAATGCTTGCAGAGGACATATGGTGCTTGGACGTGGAAGATTGGAAATTCAAGATACTATTTCCAAAGGAAAGAATGTTATCAAGGGTGGCAGCATAGATCCCTATGGCGGTGTCAACAAAGGAAAAAATGTTGTCAAGGGCGATGGCACAAATCCCTATGTTGGTGCTTGTGGAAGGCACACAACTCTAATTGGTTGGGCTAATTTTCAAGGTGACACAACAAGAATTCATAGTGCTTTACAATGGGCAAGGGCTGGGGATACTGATAAAAAGGTTATTGATCAAACTCTAAATGACATGGCTTCCATCATTGGACCCTCTAGTGGTTCAATTCTGTCGAGTGAAAAAAAGGATCTTCTTGCACAAGTTCTTGAAGAAAATTCTTATTGGCAAAGTGAAAGCACCAAAAGTTGGCCAGGTTTTGAGTTCCCAACTTTTCAAAACGAAAGCTTAAATAATACTAGTGCCAACTTTAAGTACATGGATCTTCTTCAAGAAGCTATTAGGGAAGATTTTGCTCATTCTAGTCAGAATGCTCCAAATAATGTGTTTTCTTATCCCCCAAATTATAGAACTTCGAACATAAATGACTGGCCTACTGAGATGATAGATAGCTTCAGATCACAATCAAGGTTGGTTGAATTACTTTGTGGAGGCAATAGACATCCGAAATCATCTGTATATCCTTCGAAAGTAGTAAATCCATCATCAGATTACAAAGCTAGCTTGGCTCAGGTGACTGAACCACCCCTGGAATGGAACCAGCCTACACCATGGGGTCCACAAGCAATGTATGATTTTAGTGATATAAATCCACTAGGCCAGGATGTATTTGGGAAGCCTAATGGTGTGAACCCTCTGGACCAAGATGACCAAGATGTAGAGTTGCAGCTAGCGCTGGCTCAAAGTATGCAACCACATAAGCCCCACAACGTAACTGTGTTCGGGCAAGAGGCACTTTCGCAGCTAGGATTGCAAATCATGCCGAGTCCATATGTGCAGCCACAGCCCGGCTTGTTGAATCTATTGGGCCAAGATGTGTATATGCAGAAAGGATCGTAGTTCTGGTTATCTCTGTTCGTGCAGCCACAGCCTACTGATGCAAATTCATTGGGCCGAAATCTGACGCAACCTGTGTTCCCCCAGCAAGGATTGATGTCTTCTATTGCAGGTAACTTTTTCCAGTGACAAAGCCACCAATCAAACAGTAATGCTCAACTTCGGAATATTCAAGAGCAGTCTTTGAGAGGTACCCAGCACCATCATTTGGATCTTGGGCTGAAAACCCAAAATCAGAGGTCATAAAATTGAAAACAAATGAAAGACCAAAAAAATAAATAAATAAAAAAACCAAAAAAAAAAAAAAAAGAAGTAAAAACAGGATTAGAGTTTGCTTATCTTTGAAATATTTCACCTTGTATGTGTTTGCTAAAGTTGTAGCAGACAATTTAAGACTGTTTTCTTTTCTTTCTTCCTTTGCTATTGGATAGGAATGGTAATTTTTTCCTACTCCAACCCATATCCCCCAATCTCATCCTCAATAGGTTTTCCCTATCCCGTAAGAAAATGAAGAGGGGACGAGATTTGTTTCCCTAGTCCCAATAATAATAATAATAAAATAATATACAAGTCCATTTTTTATATCTATTTTCTAAACTCAATGATGTGTAAGTGAAATAATTAGTTGATGACTAGAGCAGACAAGAGAGAGAGAGAAAGAGAGAGAGAGAGAGAGTGAATTACCTTGGATATTCTAATTGATTGCCATATTGTGAGGTTTAAAAAGTGGATCTAATTTTTAAATTAGGATAACAACGCTGTGATAATAAAAAGACTTTCTCTATGTATCTACTTTTTTTTTTTACTCCGACACTTCTCTACTCTCTCTCCATCCCCACCAACTCCTCGATTTCCTCTGCCCCATCTCCAGAGGGAGGGAAAAGGGCATGTGAATAGAAAATTATTGAGGCAGAAAATGAGGGTCTTAAGGGTGCTAAGCCAACTCCTACCCTATCAAAAGGGGAAGCCTGCACTGGCTACTTCCAAAGTGAGTAGTGCTTTGAGTTGTTGCACATGCTGCTCTGGCAGGTTGTATATTGCAGTCAATATTGCTCTAGCAAAAATAGTTTCCTCAGGACTTTGTTAAATCTTGCCTTCGTAAATGCAAAGCGGAATGAAATAGAAGTTTTTATTTATTTATTTTTCTTTTTCCTCAAATTGAAAATCCAAACATAAATGAGAAAGTTGGGTTGCCTTAATACACTTCTTATCACACAATTAACTGGATAAGGAGATATTTTATGGGTTTTGCGCACGTTGACAAAATTCATATTTTATTAGAGGTTTTAATTTTTAACTCAATGTGTTTTGTTTTTATATTTTAGCGTTAGGTTTAGAATAATTGTAATTAGGGTTTCGTTTGTTTCGACATAAAATATTTTATACTCAAAATTATTATTTTTTTCATGTAAATTGATTTTCCACCAAAAATATATATATATATATATTTATTTTGTGGAGTTTGGTTCACACTTGATGCAAAACTTTCTATTGTATTGTATGCGGTGGGCAGAGATCATGAAGAGTCATCCTTTCACATTTGAAGAGATCTATATGCTAAAAGGGCTGAATTAGAAGTGAATTTCTTATAAATTGACTTAAGGACAAGATCCTAGTAATTTTATTAGAGAATAGTAGAAGATGAGCAATGTTAGGCACATAGAATGAATCACAATTATCCATAATAAATATAATGCATAGTTGGGATCTTGATGTATCTCTGTGATGCTTTTTGCACCATCCTCTTTATTGATATTATGTATCATACTTGGTATGTTTTCCATCAATAAAGTTCTTTTTCTGCTGATAAAAAAATAAATATAATGCATGGTTGACATTAAACACGGTTATGGTGGAGTCCACATTAAAAATAAATATCAAACTCTCAATAATCAAATCAAACCAAACCAAACCAAACTAAGCCTTAAGTCTCATCAAATGAGGTCATTGCATGAATCCTTCTTTTCTACTCAATTTTATCCAATGCCATTTCGTTAGTCAAATTAAAGAGATTCATATCTCTATTCATTACACTAATCCATATCAATCTAGGTCTGCCCTTTCTCCTCACTGGGAGTCTCATGCATTTTCATTTTTTAAAAAGCATACAAAAAAAATACATAGATGATTTGATCTAAAAAATTAAAAAATTGACTTTTAATCAACTTTTCAAAATACGCTTAAATTTCACTTCGCCATCGACCTATATTTTCATCAATTTGGCAGGATTCTTTAACATAAAGAACAGTTCAATTTATACTTTTAGTATTTATTATTTCAAATGTAACACAAAACATAAAATTAACCACAAAACTAGTCACATAACCATGTGTGGTAGGGGCATCAACACCACTATATGTAACCATTAAAATTCATTCAAATTCATATCAGGACATACAAAATAAAATTTAAAAAATAAATAAATATGTAAATGTTGCAATCAAGCTGAAAACACATATCAAGCTGACTCAACTTTAAAGTTAAGTAGGCCAAAAAATAGCTCATATAGTTGCAGCCCAAATGACCCATAATGGAAGAGAATGGTGAGGCGAGATGAGAGCGATGCGGCCATGGCACATCCCAGTAATATTTTTTTCAAAATTACTATAATAGACCCTTAAATTTGAATAATTCATATATTGAGTCACTATTTTATAAGTATGTCTACAATATATACATGTGATGGCTATCAATTATTTCACATATTACACAAGAGGGTCCATTAATCTAATAATTATTTTTTTAACATTTATGTAAAAAAATCATTTGAGTAGTAATTTAGCATAAGCAACCTTAAATTTTTGTACATTTGCCATGCCCTTACAGGAAGCTAACTTAATTTTTTACAGTAGACTTACCTTAACCCCTTCCTAAACAAAATTTATGTTGTACAAATTGTGTAAATAAGACAAACAGATTCGTATTTAATAATTTAAATTATAGAATAAGAACTCATGCTTGTAATTACAATTAGATGAACAGAAATACATAACAAGACAAGACAATAAAAGAAATCAACCGAAACCTGTGTGATACTACAGTATCTTTAAAACAGATTCGCCGCCTTACCGTGGGTGCTAGAGATATGTCGGTGTCTGTCTCTCAAGATACGACGATTTAGAACCCGCTAACACAGAATCACCTTTTGTTAGCTTCAGCGAACTGACAACTGCAACACTCTCTCTACGGCAGGAAAAACTATCTTTACCGGCGATTCAAAAGCACCACTATAAGTGGTAAAAGCGCCACCAAAATACTATACCGGCGTTTTTATATTACGTCGATGATACGGCCGTCGCTATAGGTATAAGGCGTTTTATAAACGTCACTGATACTTATAGTGACGTTTTCATAAACGCCGGTATACTATTAAATCTGCTTAAATAATTCTGTCAAATATAACTGATGACGTCACAGGATTTAGTGGCATTTTGAACAAAAACGCCACGTTTTTACTTTATTTCATAATTTAATTAATATAAAAATGCTCTGAGCTGGTTATTTACATTACATTCACAAACACATCATAACAGAAAATAAAAATAAAAGTTGATAAAACCATCAAATTCAATATTTTACAAAGAACAATTAAACTATACATGTTCATAAAAGCATATTTAAGTTATAAAATTCACCCCAATCTTTAAAATAAAAAATAAATAAAATAAAAAAAAATTTAAAAAATAAATAAAAATAAAAAATTCTGAAATTCACCAATCAGCACACTTAGATATTTAAATGCTCCTACAAAAAAAAAATAAAAAAATAAAAAAAATTTCAACAAGATTTCAATTTTGGGCTTGTTACAAAAATCAAGCTGCAAATTCCTTACATCTAGAATCCGATCTTTCCCTCAGCAAAATTATCCTTTTGACCTACACATAAATAAATAACAGTTGCAAATTATAATCTTTTTGAAGAAAATCTAGAACAATGCAATAAATATTATCAAAATCATTAAGAGATAAAAGCTAATACATGTTGGAGAAGCATAAAGACCACAAAAACACTAACCCTCTCATCTCACTGTTGTTAACATGTCTAAAGAACTAGGGGTGCAACTCGGACGGGCTCAACCCGAGCAACTCGAGCCCAGCCCGAGTTTTTTTAGGGCTTGGGCAACTATATCTTATAATCTGGACGGGCCTGGGCAGATTTTGATACCCGAATTGTAATTTGGGCCGGGCTTGGGCAAAACCAATGGCCAACCCGAGCAACCCGAACCCGAATTGAATTTAATATATTATATAAATTATATAATATATATAAATTAAATAAAAGAGTTATTCTTAATTTTTATTTTTATTTTTATTTTTTTTGGGTTAGTCTTTCACCGTTGGATTAGCATCTTTTATGCGTACCCTCAGATTAAATCTAAAGAAAACCCTAACCTTATCTCTCTCTCAGACTTATTTCATTTTTTGTTCAACTTTGAAGAACTTTGAAGAACGGCGCTAATCTGCCTCAAGTATTGTTCTTCTCCTCCTTCTCAACCTTCCTCTCTCCGCTAATCTGCAAAACCCCATCATCCCCGATCTCCACCTTCACTTCCTCCTTCTTCAGCCCTGGTAGATCCGCCTTGGGTAAGCTTCCTCCTTCTTTGTTCTTGCATCAGGAATATGTAATTGATATATATATATATATATATATATAATCTGGGTGTAGACGTCCCCCGAACGCCCCGGGAGGGTTAAGTCCCGTTCTGTTCATATTGGGGTCATTACAGTTCAAGGACTCAAATGTCACGGTTCTTAATCTTGAACCAAAGAGTCCAAATCCGGCAAATCGTTTTGAAAACAGATTTTTTTGAAAGAAGTGCCAAACATGGACTGCTTTGCCAGATACAGAGTCGCCACCTAAATATTTTTTAAATGGGAAATTTAGGAAACCCTGACTCGGTGCCAAAGGCCACGTGTCCGTCATCACCAAAGTTGCCTCGGCTCGGGAACTTGGGTACGATTGGGGAAGGTCACTTCGTGAGCACCCCCGCTCGCCCGGTCAAAGACCGGCCTCTACTAACCATGATATCTGTTTTTGAAAACCTTGTAAGTTCTTATTCCGGTTATTAGCCTAGGTTACTATGTGATGCTCGCAGCAAACAAGTATAGACTGAGTCGCCTGAATTGGAACAAAACATTTCATGTTTGTTTGTTTGAAAATGGTTTGATGGTGCTACCCGCAGGTAGGCTAAGACACGGATTTGCCACCCTCAGGTGGGCTTAGAAAAACATGATTTTGCCACTATCTAGTGGGCTTAAAACAAACATTCAACGCATTGTCCCAATTCAAGTAACTCAGCCTCCACCCACAGGCATTCAAGGCAGTAATATCACATAAGCACATAGCCTCATGGTGAGCATGCTATCATGGCAACACTCACACGCATGCAAGGATGCTAAAGCATAAAAACTCACCGAGTACTCGAAGCCAAAAACAAAAATTGATTAGAAATCATGCATGATCCTAACTATACAGAAATGCCTAATGCAACGCATGCAAAAATGCAACTATAGCAGGCTCGGCTATTCTAAACATGGCATATGGAATGCTACAGCTAACATGTATTCAATTTGGAATTGAAATACAAATGCAGTTTGTATGATGCGCCGAGCCCGGTGCGTGTAAAACAGATGAATGATGCAAACATGCTGTCATACTGTATGCTAATTGAAATATGCCCTATATCTAACCATCATAAGCGGGTAAATAAAAGGGAAGAAAGACGTGGGGTTGGAAGACATACATCACACTCACCCACACTTATTACAATTATGCCCTCGCGCAGAGGGTCCGAATAAATAATACAGTCCGAATAAAAGGATAATACAGTCCGAATAAATATTACAGATTCCTAATTAATTAACAGATTAACTAAGAAAAACTGTAAACTGGCATGCAAGCCAGGGGCTGCCTCGATTCTGATGAATGCTGCAAGTTTGGGCTGCCTTGCGCAGAAATCCACTGGGATGCCCCAACTAGCCTCTGTTTGCAATGTTTCTCGAAATACGTGCCAGACTCCGAAAAGCTGCTAATTCTGGATTTTGCTGCAACAGAGAGCAGGAGAGGGGCATAGCAATGTATTTCACAGATATATGCATGCCTCGATCCTCGTGCCACCAATCACGCATATCGATGCATGATAGCCGAGGAGTCGGATTGCACAACTCAATATAGGGTGCAATGCAGATGAATGCTACAACAAAACCTAACTCCATCATGGGTAATCCGGAGTATCAGTGACTGGGGAATCGAGACCCGTTCCGTGAAACGTGCCTCGTTTCCCGTGCCCGGGCTAACTCCTATCCCGAACACGATGTAAAATGCACGATATGCATGAATGCGACTAACATACAACCTAGCTGTAACAATGCTATGAAAATGAGATGCCTCGGAATGCGTGCCAGACGGGCGCACAAACCGAGGCGATGATCCTAAGGCATGAAATGGCACATGCGATGCAAATTGGGCTTACACTAACATGAGTGGACCTCAGCCACACTCACATAAGAGGCCGTCGGATAAAGAAGAGATGCCTCGAAATGCGTGCACACGGGCGCGCAAACCGAGGCGATGCATACGGAATGCAAAATGACATGGAAATGATATGTAATGAGGCTAAAATGAGATGTCTCGAAGTGCGTGCCCGCGGGCACGCAAACCGAGGCAATGGCATACGGAATGCAATGATGCGAAAATGGCATACAAAATGCAGAATGGACTTATACCAACATGAGAGGACCTCAGCCACTCTCACACGGGAGGCCGTCGGATAAAATTGAAGTGCCTCGAAATGCGTGCACACGGGCACGCAAACCGAGGCAATGGATTAAAGCATGAAATGGCATTCCAAATGCAGATTGGACTTATACTAACATGAGTGAGCCTCAGCTACGCTCACATAAGAGGCCGATGGATGAAAATGAGATGCCTCGAAATGCGTGCACACGGGCACGCAAACCGAGGCATGGCCCTAAGGCACAAAAAATGACGTGCAAATGAGACATGGCATATGGCATATGAAGAATGCAAATTTCAGTAGCTAAAATGATGCACAAATAGCCCCCGAATTATGACAAAATCACACCCGATGCCCGAAATGCAATGTTATGCACCCGAAACGGCCTACAGCTCTACTAAACATGCACAATATGGACATAACATTTAAAACAGTAGCAAGGCAGCCCCTAAACTAGCATTTTTTCAGTACAAAGTATGGCCAAACAATGATCACAAGTATGGCAAAAATAGCTTGCAAAAATGGGGGAAAAGAGGAGAATTACAAAGCAAGTGGTATATACAATGCTCAAACTGAAAAACACAGTTCTACAAAATTAAAGAGGGGCCAAAAATATGCACATTTACAAGAGATGACATCCCTAAATTCAGTATGTAGATCTACTAAACATAGCATGCAATATGAAGCCAACAAAGGCTATAACATGAGGTAT
Organism: Camellia japonica; assembly: GCA_030407325.1. Lineage (NCBI taxonomy): Eukaryota > Viridiplantae > Streptophyta > Magnoliopsida > Ericales > Theaceae > Camellia > Camellia japonica. The sequence goes on along the minus strand of JAPPVO010000010.1, from coordinate 83,795,064 downwards.
CAAAAGAAATCACCAAACAACTTTGGACCCTTAACAAAATATGAAGAATGGGCCAAAATAAGACACTTTCTAAGCCTGATGAAGGCTGAAAACAGAGGCTAAGCAAGCCTAACAAAGCATGCAATTTTACGGTAAAAAAGAGGGTATTACATGAAGTACCAAAATCATTCACCAAATGGCCTAAGACCCTTAACAAAACATGATGATAAGGCCAAAACAAGGCTCTTTTCAGGCCTGATGGAGACTCAAATCAGAAGCCAAATAAGCCTAACAAAGCATGTAAAACATGGCCAAAGAGAGGTACAAAGAGAGGCCATTCATGGAGGCACCAAACAAGATTGATCCCTTCTACAATATTGTAGAGGGACACAAAATAAGCTCAAAATCAGTTTATAGCATGCTCCAAAAATAAATGCATATAAGCTAAAAATAGCATGCAAGTTTACGGTAAATTGGAGGATTTGTGAAGCAAGTGGTATGTAAAAGCACCAAACATGGTTGAGCCCTTCTACAATGTTGTAGAGGGGCTCAAAATGAGCCTAAAACCAGTTAGGGTCGGAGCCCAAAAACTCAAGCAAAGGGGGTAGAAAAATGATACAAAATAGAGCTAGAAGAGGGAAAATAGCAACTTACCCTTGAAGAACACTTCTTGGCTGCCTCTTGGACCGAATTTTCTGCCTTTTTAGCTGCTGGAAATCAGCTCCAAGTGGTGGAAATGGAATGGTGATGGTGATGCTAGATGTTGATGAACAAATGGTGCCAAGACTTGGATGTTTGAAGCTTTTTGGAAGAGAGGAATGGAGGAGATGTATATGCAAGGCTCAAAGGATTTTTCTCACCCTTAAACCAGCTGGTGGCTGCTGGTTTATATGGCCAAGAAAAGGGGTGAAAAAGGAGGGCAAAAAGGTGGGAAAAATACACCCAAGTATTCCCTCAAAATATCTTTTTCCAAAATATCTAGATATTTTGCTCTAAAAAATCTTTCCCTAAATCTAGATATTTGAGGGCAACTAATGCATAGCTGGAATACACTCAATGAGAGGAATAGGGCCGGCTAACTCACAGGGGCAAAATCGTCATTTCACAAAAGGGGTGGCTGGCCAGCTAGATAAAAAAAACTGCCGAGAAGACCACTGGCTGGTGGGTGCTAGGGAAGTCCAAAAATGTTCATTCAAGTGTCCAAATTGAAGGCCCGGAAGTTATCTTTCCAATGCCGCAAACCTTGCATCAAAATTCCTCCTGTAGAAAAAGTTATGCCAGTTTCCGTAAAGCCGCGCAGATTCAGTCCAACCGGACTTTAACCAACCATATCTCCTCCCCCCGGATTTGGACTTAGGATATTCTTGAGTGAAAAATGAAGCCCCGGAAGTAATATTTCCAATGGTGGTGGCCTCATATTTTAATTCCTCTTGTGCGAAGAGTTACGCTTGTTTCGGTGAAGCCGCGCAGACTTTTCTCCTTCCCGTATTCATGCTGAACCACTTTTGACCAAGCAGATAACTGGTTGCTGAGACAATTGCTGGCCTCTCACCCTCCAGTGATCTTCCTGGTGCTAAAACAGAGGTACCTGCCAAAATTGAACAAAAACTAATGCAAAACGAAAGCTCGGGGACCAAAACCGCGCGGGGTCCCGAAAATGGGCTGTGAGCACCGAAAGTGGCGTTCGGCCACGAAGTGGGCATCAGAGGCCCCAGTGTCCCTCGGTATGATAAAACAGAGGCACTTGCCAAATTTGAACAGAAACCGGTGCGAAATGAATGCTCGGGGGCCCAAACCGCGCGGTTCGGGGTCCCGAAAATGGGCCGTGAGCACCGAAAGTGGCGTTCGGCCACGAAGTGGGCATCAGAGGCCCCAGTGTTCCTCGGTATGATAAAACAGAGGCACTTGACAAAAACCGGAGAAATCGGAGATGGTTGGGCGGTCCCGAACCGAGGCACACGGCCTGACGGTCCCGAAAATCGGGAACCGGGCTCCGAAATGGGCAAAATGGCCTACAGCCACGAAAAGTAGCTCACGGCCACCGAGAGATAGTCTACAGGACTACTCCCTTCCCGCAGGAAAGAAAACAGAGAAAACCGAGTCTGGTTCGCAAACCGAGACAAGGCACAGAGAAGGTTCGGAAGTCCGGAGGCAGGGCGCACGACTGCGACTCTGAGACTTCTGAACGAGCACAGCATGCAACATCACCAAGCGCTCAATCGGTGACGTCTGAGTCTTAAGGTCGGTCAAAAATGGGGTGTCTACACTGGGCGGTAGTTTTGATGTTCGTTTCTTATCGATGCATGTACTACCATTGTTGTTGTTGTTTTTGACATTCGGTTTGGTTGATGATGTTTGTGGCGATTAAAAAATGGATGAGAAGGGAGGGAAATTGATGATGTTGATGCCACTGTTATAGCGACCCCGGTCTTTTTCCCATTTGATTATTGTATCCGGACTTACGTTCCGTGGATTCCGCTGTTATATTTGTTGTTGTTGTCCTTTAATTCCTTATTCTTGGGTTATAGGATGTGTTTAGCAAGTTGGTTGCAGATTGGTTGGGTTTAGAAATCAAGTCTGCATGTTCAGTTTTTGGCTTGGTCGCTCGAGCGAGCTTCTCTTCGCTCGAGCGAGGTCTTCGTTTTTGGTTATTCGCTCGAGTGAGCTTTCCTTGGCTCGAGCGAGCGATTGCGTCTAGTACTTAGACCTGAGAGATGTGTTTCTTGGCTCGAGCGAGCATTTCTTCGCTCGAGCGAGCGAGGTGTATGTTTTCGAGTTCGTCGCTCGAGCGAGCATTTCGTCGCTCGAGCGAGCTTCTGGGTTGCAGACCTGAAGCATCGAGTTTTTGGCTCGAGCGAGCTTTTCTTCGCTCGAGCGTGGATTTATGTGTCTGGTCGCTCGAGCGACCATGTCTTCGCTCGAGCGAGCCTGTCCAGTTTAAATACGCAGCAACAGTTTTAAAACGTTTTTTTTACAACTTTTTGATCCAGAAACCCTAGTTACGAGTTTTCTCTCTCCCAACTCACATTCTCTCCTAGGTTTGATCTTGTTAGGGTGTGTTGTTACCGTAGTTGCTTTACAAATAAGATAGAGGAGAGTGAGGGCTTTCATTTAATCTGAACGGTTGTTGATTTGGAGCACTTTGGAGTTTGGGCTATCATCTCCGTCTTCTTCTTTTTGGGTTCTTGCTTCGAGGTAGGGATTTCCTACTCCATTTATACGCTTTAATCCTAAGTGTTGGTATTTTGGTATGTGGGGGCAGTTTGGTAATTTTGGGAGAAACCTTAGGGTTTTGGCTTAGATTAATTTGTATAATTAATTTAAGGGAAAAATGTGGAATTGGGTTTAATTCATGAAGTTGGGAAAATTATGAGATTAATGATATAGTTGGGTAGTTTAAACACTTACCTATGAGAATGTTGATTTTACATTCATTGTTGTATTTATTTCTTGTTTAGAAATAACTGTTTTGGGCTATCGGTGGAGGATAGTCGTGATTGTTGTAGACCTTGCATGTGGCTTAGGTATAACTGGAATTAAGTCACTTGTGTTGACTGTTGAATTAATACAGAACATTACTTGTATTGATTATGTGTTGTATGTGGCAATTGTGTGTTTCATTGCATATGCATATTGTTTGGAGAAGATAGGGGATGAACTCCACGGTTTAGGGGAAGATAGGGGATGTACCTCTAAACCGGATTTGTTGGGAGGAGATAGGGGATGGACTCCAGTAGCATCACTCATATGTGTGCTTATTGATAATAGCAATATTGCTATTTGTTGTTGATATGATACATCATTATAATGTGTACCAGTTGGAAGTATGGAAGTGTTGTGGTTTGAGCTTTAGTCTCATTTATTTTTGTGACATCTGGATCACTATTATAGTTGGCCAGGTTCTGAGCCATAATGATATAATTGAAAAGTTGAATAAATATTGGAAAGTGAAAGGTGTCATAGACAATATGTCATAGACAATATAGACATTCGTGTCATGAAATTGGAAATTGATTATCTTGTGTTAACCATGTATCGAATGCTAATGCTTTAGTTAATTCTTATGCTTGGTTTAGTATTTTTCTACTGGGCTGTGGCTCACCCTATATGGGAACTTCATTTTCAGGTTCAGGTGGTTCACTACCTCCAAGGACTTAGCTTGTGAGGATTTGGACTCGAAGACTTGCTTTATTTTATTTGTTTTATTTGAACAACTTGTAAACTTTCAAGCCTAGGGCTTTATTTGTTTTTGAGTTAGAACTCATGGAATTGTGTCCAAGTGTTGGCTTGGCAAGATGTAAGCCCATAGGGCATTTATTATGACGTTTTTATTTCATGGTACTCTGATGAATGGAATAAGATACTTTATTTCCTTATAATTCCGCATGTTAATATTATGTATTATGGGTTTATTTTGAGGGCGTTACAACTGTTTTTGGGCTTTGAGAATGATGAAAGTGATTTTGGCATTTGGGTAGTGTTGAGAGGCGTGGGTTTTAGGTAGATGTATATAATATATACATAAGTTAGATTATCCATTTTATACAACCAAGCAGATTACCCATTTTACATAAGTTAATCTATATAATAATTTTACACAAGCAAGCAGATTACCCATTTTATATATATAATAATTTTCCTTGATTAATTTTCGGGCAATTTGGGCTAACCCGAGTTCAAAATACAAAGCTTGGTCCGGGCTTGGGCAGCAATGCTTGGGTTTATGGTCGGGCTTGGGCGGGCTTGGGCACTGCCAAATACAATTCGGGCTGGGCTGGGCTTGGGCAAACCCCCAACCCGACCGAACCTGCCCGAGTTGCACCCTATAAAGAACCACTCAAGTGATTGACTATGTACAAGGAAGAAAGTGCAGTAAGCAAATAACTAAATAAGGATTTGGGAAACCAACAAGGTTAGCCATGTGAACAATGAAAGTAAGAATCCACAACAACGGATCGATATATAATAGAGTTGAGTCCAATACCCACCATAAGTCAATAAATTCATCAACCACCCTCAGGAGAACCTGCTTTGTATAACTCGATTGTTATTGACCCTTTTGAGGTATTTAAAATCTGTTAAAGCAGGAAAACAAAAATATAAAGTACATCAATAAACAATAAACAAGAAAATTTTGAGAAGACTCTCCAAAAGAACTGATACCCTTGCATGTCCCAATAAAAAGAAAAAAGATAAATGGACATTATGTGAAAACAACAAACAAAGAAATATACAAATTATGACTTAAAAGGAGAAGAAAGAGGAAGCCATCTTATTGGTAGACAGAAAGTATTAGAATACCTTGCTGAAGACAGAAAGTACCGGTGAAGCAGGATCTCCTTTAGCAAACCAGACATGCCATAAAAATATAATAAACTTGACATCACCTAGAGATTAGATGTAAAATGGATTTAGTACTAGAAACCTTCACCTGGATTTTTTTACAGCAATAGACTTCCCTAATCAAGGTTTTTTTTTTTCTCTACATGATAATATATCCACTTAAAATAAGATTCAAACTAAGAGTTTCACTGTTTCAATATAAATTGACCCATTCTCAAATAGCAGATGAAAATGATGCCAGACACCCAAAATTAAACCTCAAATTCTAAGGCATAATCTCTTTCAGCCATTGTGCAAACATAAACCTCAAATCTCTTTCTACCTCTTGCAGTCAAGTAGCTCCGGAGGTCCTCCCATGCAGGTCTTAGTCTCACAAGAACGCTTGTATCACGAATCTATAGAATACAAAAGTTTTGTAACATTACAAAAGTCACTATTATAATAATGACTCCATCAGAAAACCAATCATCCATCAAGTGTTGCCAGGAATTGTGTGGCATAGAAAGCAAAATCTATTCATTCATACTATGTGAAGAACTATTATTCCGTTTCTCCCTCATCAGTGACATCGACACTATCAGATAATAACATTTGTGCATATCAATATTATTGTAAGCATTGTGGGAGTTGCAATTCCAAAAGGATAATAGGAGACACCACGATTTAACATGGGTAAAATTGAAGAACTAATATAAACATACCTGTGGAATGATGCGAGTCAGAATTATGTTTTTGTCCTGTAACCGTATAAGCGGGCGAACAATAGGTTGATAATTGTCAGACAGAGCAGGAACAACCTCAGACTGAGAGTTGATCACCTTCCCATTTTCCACTACCTGATCATTTTCTGCATATTGCTTCAATATAATCTTGTCATCTTGATAACGCTTGACCTCCGCCAGCATACCAGAAATGCATTGTTGATCTGCCTCGGTGCTTATTTTTCGCTGCAGAGCCTCAATTCTATCTTCAAAAGAGCGCATTGTATTTGCAACTATAAGTGTTTCATCGAGATCAAATACAATGCCAAGACATCTAAGATTCAGCATCACAAGGCAAGAATTGTAAAGTCCCAACGCAACGTTAAACCCCCAGAAACACAGACACCTTCCATCATTTTTCCTAGAAGCCATGGCAACCAAATGCAGCTCCTCGCCTCCTAGTAACATTACTGCAGTCTGCAGACAAACACATTGTAATCATCACTGAATGTTAGAACACCACCAATGCCCACTTTGCATTGGATCAAAATAAGTCGATAAAACAAAATAAAAATTTTACATTTACGTCTGAAGTTGACCATGGGAAAAACACAAGCCACAAATATATATATATATATATATATATATATGTATATACTACATAAAAATAAAAATAAAACAAAGGCAAAACAACAGCAAAATTTATCCAAAAACTCTATTCAGATGCTGCAAAACATGAAAGTGAAGCAACATATGCATGCTTATGTTCAAACAACAAACTCCAGGCATATTTGCAGGGAGACACATATAACAACACTAGTTAGATATATTAGAGGGAAGAAAGATAAAGGTCCTTCTCAATCAATACCAAGTCATAAGTCAGACAAACTTCCATTGATAATTCTATTAGGTGTGCAATTTTATGTCTAATAAGTAATAACGTGTATGAAAGGGTGGCTTGGCCCAATAGTAAGGTTTGCCATTAATGTCCTTGACGGCATAGGTTTGGAGGCGTGCATCATGCCATGCCCAGAGCCCGCTATAGCGGAAACCTTGTGCACTAGATAGCCCCTTTTTAAGTAATAACATGTATTACTGCATAATGAAATTTCAACAACAAACAAGTCTCTCTCTCCCATTCTCTTCAAGTCTGAAAAGCATAATCAACTTAAGACAGCATAAACTTTTTTTTTTCCCCCAAAAATTAAAGTAAGCTGATATTATAGAAAAAAAAAATATGGGAAATATATGCATCATACAGGCACAACAAGGGTGGAAACCATAGATGGGGCTAGCCACAACCAAAGTATAGACAAAAATACAACAAGATAAAGAGGACATGAGCTTACAACAATTTAAACCCCACACAGCAACAACAATTTTTCATGCAAAGTTTTAGGTTTGCTCAAAAAATCAAAACACATTCCTTCATTCATCTCATAAAGAAAAATTACTGCTTACTAATCTTATTCCCAGAAAATGCTTGGCATGTGCACTGCCCCCTTTAGAGCCCGATTGCTAAATCAGCATAATATTTATTCTAAAAGGAGATTAAACAACAGACCATTTCTTGATTTCAATCTTTTAATCCATAAAAAGTAATGACACTTAACAGGAAGAGCGTGGGATCCAATATAAAAAATTATATTGACAAATAAACTAATTAAATAATGATTGCAACTGCTAATCAATGAAAAGTTTAATTGATTAATAAAGTAACAGTCATGCAATGTTAAAAGAAAAATGAATATATATATATATATATATAAGAAAATGAAAGATATCCCTAAAGTCTCTAGATGATTGAGAGCTTTTACCAATGACGATAAGTGCTCAGAAGAAACGACAAAAGTTGATGAAAAATGATAAAACTCTGCTACCACATTCATATTACAAATAACAAAAAAATAATTCAAAAACATTAACATTAACATACACTACTAATCAAAAACATAAATAATAAAAAAAAATCCTAAATAATTACAGATCTGAACGAAAACTTGCAGATTTGAACGAAAGCAATCAATCGATCAAATCCAGAGAAAGAGAGAGTGTTCAATATCAATCAATAGACTAAAAATCAATTGATCGATCATCGATCGATCTGTGTTCTCTTTAACATAAATTAGTGAATATATATATCACACAGATCAAAGATCGTAGATACAGATCTGTGTTCGTATATAAACAAAATAAAAAAAATCAGAGAATGAGACTCACAAAATTAATCTTCAAATCGGACTGATCGAGAGCTTTGAGCCAAGATGGAGAGAGCTGGATAGAGAGATCGTAAATCAGAGCCTACGATGCTCGATCTAGTTTCACCATAAGAAAGAGAAGAGTGATGAAGAGACAGAACCCTAGATCTATCTCGGGACTGAGAGAAATGAACGAAATGAAAAAAGCGTGGGCCTTAAAAAAGGGGATATATGTTAGTAAGTAGGACGCGTGTTTTTTAAAATGGTCTGCAAAGTATTTTAAAAATCTTTGAAGCGACGTTTTTTGAAAAAACGCCATAACAAAAACGTGGTTATAGGCCAATTTTCTTGTAGTGCTCACATAGAAAGAATAATATTATAGGAGCAGACTGACTATAATATGAGAGCAAAAATTTCTGTGTGTAACCAAGGAAAATGACCTCCTTTTATACACAATGGGGGAGAGAGAAGAAACCTCCTAGCCATGAAGGCTGGTAACAAATACAGTCAATTACTTCTGCAAAACTGATAGAGTAATGCACAAAACTGATGGGGAATAAGTGTGTGAGTTACACACTCTATATATACATGTGCATATATCTGCAGCCACCAAACAGACCTGGCCCAAAAGGATTAGGTTGGTGGACCACCAATTAGTATTTTAAGCAAATCTTAAGGGGTGTATTTGTAACTTACTCAAAAAAAAATTTCATTTTTTATTCCAGTTTAACAATTCAGCATTCGATTTTTTGAAGTTACTTTTTCAATTTTCAGTTTTATCATATCACCTTAAACTCTATTTTGTTTTGACGTAAAATACTTTATATTAAAAAAAAAAGTTTATTTTATTTTATTTTATTATTTTTTTTTATGTAAATTGATTTTCTACAGTATATATATATATATATATTATTTTCATTGGTGTTCATTATAAATTCTAATTGTCACATTACTCAACTCAGAATTTTATTCACCCAAGAAAACTCAGAATTTTACTTCCAGACAACTAAAAATTTGAATAGTCAATTTACATAATTAAAAAAATTAGTATCACATTACTCTACTCTTATATTGGCCCTTTTTTAATTGGAAAACAATGATACACTCTTGTATTTTTTTGCTTGACATCAACATAGTTTTATTTTTGCTAATGAAAACGTATTTTTTAAAGTTTTATTTATTATGATTTTTTTTTTTTTTAACAATTTGTTACTCCTTGTTGGAGTGCGAAACAAAATTTTCCCCAAATGTATAAATAGCCTTAATTCTCTTGTCATTTGAAAGAAATTCCCCCCCCCCCCCTATATATACTAGGGTATGCCCGTGCATAAAGGCACGGTGAAAATATTGTTGAAATGAAAATATAATTGAATATAAAATTATTGGGTTAAAATGTAAATATAAATAGATGATCCGTATGGTTTTGAATTTTCAAATGAATTTTATAATTAGATTTTTGAAAAGAGTTTGTCAAACTTAAAATTTTGTTTGGTTGTATATATTAAAAATAATTTTTACAAATTTAAAATTCAAAACTTACTTGGTTTTGGAGTTTCCAAAAATAGTTTTTAAATTTTTAATTTGTATTTTATTATTTTTAGTGAACTTTTTAATATTTTAATTAATATTTTTCACTTTTCAGATCCACTCAATTTAAATATTTTGCATTATAAAATTTAGAGAGATGCAGAAATTAAAAAAAAAAATAGACCCTCCTTGTTACAAACTTAACGATAAACATATAAAAACTGTCCAATTGAATTTAACAATAAGTTTTGCTATAAATTTTTATTTTTAACAATAAGCAAGTTTCAATAATATCATTGTGATTGATATAGTATTTGAACTCAAATTCTCAATGTAAAAATAGTTGCGTTTTTGTTTGTCAAATAGAAATTTAAAGGGAAAAAAATGGTATGGTCCATGATAGTAGTGGGGGAGGCAATGTGATGGAAATTGCTACAATTCATCAAGAAAATGTGAAAATAGTGATGACACAATTATTACCTTGGCCAAGAAAACGTGAAAATAGTAATGACACAAATGCAAACAAAAATATAAGATTTACTATTGTAGTATTTTTGTTTATGTAACTCACCTACAATTTGCAACAGAAAATAAGCATTTTATTTTCTTGGCCAACAACAGTACCCAAATAAATTTCTATATTCCACATTTTTTTAGATTGTGAGTTTTGGTTGAAATAAAGAAGAGAGATCTCATGGCTACAGTTTTGCATCAATTTAATCTAATGGTTGAAATCTACAAATTTTTATGGTTTGGTTGTCAGTTTACTGTGCAGAAAATTAAATAAATGAAAAATAAATAAATTCTATGCTACTTGGTGAATAAATCAATTTAAACATAAATTTTCCAAATTTATAGGTAAACGAAATAGTGAAAAGAAAATACATAAATGCTACGTAAAATTCAAACACAACAAAAGTATAAGATTTTAAACAAACAACAAAATGTAAGTCCCACAACACAGAAACATATAATAAAGATCAGACGGAAATAAGCCAGCCAATGCTCTGTAATAAAAAAAAATAAACAACAAATTAAGCACACCAGCCAATGCTCTGCAATACAAAAAAAAAAAAAGAGCCAAATAACAAATTAAGCACACCTGCCAGTGCTCTACAATACAAAAAATATTCCAAACAACAAATTAAGCACACTAGCCAGTGCTCTGCAATACAAAAAAAAAAAAAAAAAATGCACCACCCTTCCTGATAAAAATATATATGGAGGCAAAAATTCAAATTCAACCAAATAAAAATATAATTAGTTTTCTTTAACCTAATTCAAGAGCATATTAGGAAGAAAAAAAAAAAAAAAGACTATATCACCTAGTGTGTCACATTTACAAAAACAAACTCATAGGAGAAGTTAATAATTCAAATGAATATTATCTAACATACATCTAAACTTAGTTATAAATTTCACATAGATAAAAGGCTTTACAAAACTATTGTAAGTAATAAAATTCACATCGATAGGAAACTTTATAAAATCTGGATTGTAACTAGCATATGTGTGCTTTTCACAAAAATAAATATGATCTTCAAACTTGTTCTTTCTTAGAAATCCTAGGAGCGCCTCATCACTTTCCAAAAAGTCTTTGTATCAACTTGTATATATCCCCAGTGAGGAGCATGCATGACAATTTACTAATTTCTGAAAATAAAAAAAGTTACTATATTAGTAAAAGAAAATCTATATATATATATATATATATCAAAACATTTTCAAATTGAAATTACATTGTTACATCTCCATCGAAGCAATCTAATTGTATTTATCTTTTTGAGCTTCATATATTTTTTAACCCAATCCTACAAAAGTCGACATATATAGTAAAATATTTTAAAAATAACAATTTGTAATCAATAGAAACAAATTTATCAATAAATAAATTGTACCTTTTGACAAAAGTGATTTGATCAATAAGTAACACTATAACAAAATTTCAGGATAAACAATATTTGTAGTAGAATCTGGCTCATCATTGGGAAGGAGGACACTTATACGATCAAAAGATGTGCATCTAGATACGGCCACATATAGTTGCCCATGACTAAACACTGGTGTGCACAAATCAACTCCAACAAATTTCACAGATTGCCCTTGAGATTTATTAATGGTCAGGGCATATGTCAATCGAACTGGAAATTGATGTCTTGTCATTCAGAAAGGCATTTTTGAAGAAGACGGTGTCAAGGATATCCTTGGTATGAATACCAAATTGCCAAATTTTTCTCCAGTTAAAATTTGAGCTTCAATTATGCGAGTATTGCATCTAGAAACCATCAATCTTGTGCCATTGCATAGTCTATCTTTTGGTGCAATATTTCTTAACAACATTATAGAACAACCCACTTTCAACTCTATCTTAAAAGCCGATAGCCCAGGAGGATCTAATAAATTTAATATTCATTAAGATATCTATTTATTATAGTACGATCAATTTCATCATCTTCAGACATCTTGTCTGTTGCCAGATAAGTATATGTATTACCGGAAAAAATATTCAATGCGGCAGTATTGATAGCACTGACATCATCATTCCGTGCAGAAAGAATTGTACGTTCAGTTAAAAATGTTGCAGTCGATGTCATTGCCACATCCAGTTGCGGATAAACTACTGAGATTATGTCTTTTAGATCTTGGCATTTGTGTATTGTTGATGAAAGTTTAACAATTTCTTGAGGATTGGTCCCAATCTATTTATAAAAATAAATAAAAAATAGTAAGTAAAATCAATAAAAGTACATAAACGTAAATGTATTTCGTTAATTTAAAAGAACCATATAATAGAGAAAAAGTTTGAAGAAATATTACCTCCATCAAGAATTTTGCAAATTAGCATTTCCAAGATTTGCATGATTCAAGCGCATGTTTAAATTTAAAGACAGAACATGTATATCCTTCCATAGAAAGGAGTGTCTTAATGATGCATTCACAATTTGCTCATGGACTCCTTCGGTTATAACTGGTAAGATTTGTTGAAAATCTCCACCAAGAACAACAGTGATACCCCCAAATGGCTTTTCACTATCACAAGTGTCCCGAAGTGTGCGATCAACTGCCTCAACACAATGTCTATGCTACATAGGAACTTCATCCCAGATTATAAGTTTTGTTTCTCTAAACAATTTTGCTTGTAATGATTGCTTGCTAAATCCACAAATTGAATTTTCCAATACATCCAATGGAATGGAAAATGTTGAATAAGCAGTACGACCTCCTACCAATAACAATGATGCAATTCTAGATGAAGCCACAATAATAACAATATGGCCAAGGCTGCACACTTTAAAGCAATCGCATTGTACAAAAATTTTCCCTGTTCCGGCACCTCTAATCAAAAAGAAAATAGTTCCTTTATTTTCAAAGACTGAGGAAGTGATTGCATCATAAGCTGTTCGCTGATCATTGTTGAGGTGATCAATAATAATTTCTGCATCTGCCTGTTGTGCCTTATTTTGCAGTTGTTGATGTTCGAATATCAACCTGTTACCAACTACTGCACTCCAATTTGTAGAAGGTTGTGGCATTGTCGGGAAGTTAATTAAACTTTTTCCTGATTCTTGGAGCATTTGATTCAAAAGATATAGACCATAGTCTTCAATTTGAGCCTTAGTTGGTTCAGAAATGGCAAACAATGTTCGAATCTTATGTGCAAGATCATCACATATATGCATTGAAAATTGATTCCATAATGCATATGGTTGCAGTGGAGAGCACTGAGTAAGAATAATAGTAAACAATCTCCTCAATTGATAACCAGTTTTCATAACTGCAACTTCTTTAAGGCATTGTATCCATTCTTTATCATCTTCTAAAAGTCCTCTTGCAACACATGCTGATTTAAACGTATCATGCAAAACATTGTTGACCGTGTGTAAGCATTGAAACGATTTTGGTCCTTTGACAACAGTTAATAGCAAACGCAAATAAAATCTCTCACCACAATTAGGGCTAGCAAAGTACATTCTACCGATTGCATATCCCTGCTGTCTTGGTTTCCATCTCTTTTCTGAATTAAGCCAAACAAAATGTTGTGGAAATTCTTGGTAAGTGAATGGACATTCATCTTCCATAGAAGCGCAACATGCAAAAAAAAAAAAGAGTAAGAGTTGACATGTGTTGCCTAGCTCTAGAAACAATTGCTTCTAATGATTCATCAAGATTAAAAAGAACGCGGTGTATTCCAGGTAAATGAAGTGCTAAGCATACAACTGTTGGTATCTCTGCATGCAATGGATGACCAAATATTCGCCGAGCAGCTTCTAGAGGTCCAATATACCTCGCATCGAGATATTGTTGGATCTCATTTATCAATCCCAACACCATCGTTGTACGATCATAACCCTTGTAAATGTACTTCTGTATATACTTGACACATCTCATTCTGGCACAAACTTACACATTTATGTGACAGTTGAAACGTTTAGAAAGATATGCATTGTATGGTACGGTGTCTCTGTTATCAACTTCTTTCCCCCTCACAATATGAACTTGACCATTATTGCGACAACGATAGATAGGATATCCATCTTGATCCATAGTAGTTGTTTCTACGAACACTCGAGGGTATCTCTTAGTGCATTTACCATTTTCCATACATGGTACTTGTGGATTTCGAGCACCACATAGTCCATGTACCATACAACACTTGATAGTTTCAAAAAGTATAGGTTCATCTTTTAGATCTGGAAATTCTGCATAAACCAATTTGTCTACTTGAGCACATGTCCGAATTTTGTTTAGACCCTTAAGAAATAGAAATGCATGCATATGAGAAAGGCCTCGTTTTTGGAATTCAATTGTAAAAACATGCGCAACTTTATTACCAAACACTCGATTTGTTTCTATCTCCTTCATCAAACACTTTCTCTTTAACTCAAAAACACGGGCAATTAAATCAGGACGATCAATAGGTTTTTGGTGCGGTAATAATGCCGAAGTAATTTCTGGCCAATTAGGATTTGCAGTCATGGTGAGAAAAATGTCTGGATGTTGGTTGTATCGTGTGATAGCCATTGAATCTTGAAAGATTTCAAACATGTGTCTAGGACCTCCAGGAAATGAAGATGGCAAAACAAACCTTTGACCAATTTGATTGGGTTGCAGGTCATTTGGATCAATATCTGTCAAATCTTGGTAAAATTCAACATGGATTTCCTTTGATTAAGCTTGTAGTAAGTCAACCTATTTTGTTCAGTTGCGGCCCAAGCATCTACCAAAAACTCTTGGAACAAATTTTCAGCTCTCAAAATTGTTGAATACTCTGTGGGTCGTTCAAACAAACGATAACTATAAAAATCCATTTGAGTAAGCCGATCAGTTGAAGGCCGATCGCGTTGAACATCCCACAGTTTCATCTCAGGTTCCCATCCAAGCTCACCATGTGGAAATAATAAAACATAATGTAATGGCAAATATGCTGGGTGACATTCATTGATTTGCATTAGCTCATTATTTCCTTGTAGATGTAAGATAACATCTCTCATTCCACTAACCTTGGTTTCATCACCTGGTATTACAACTGCAATCTCATCTGTAGTTGGTAGGTTATACCGTCGTTGATCTGTCGATGAACTATAGCGGAGATGAGTAGGTAAATTTCGTCCTGTCAAGGCTAATTGATTTAAAATTGCATGAGCCTGGTGAAATTTAGCAACGAATGCATTAACCTATAATAAACTATCTTGGATAGTTTTTAGAACATCTTTTCTTAATTGAGGATATCTACGATTGCGAACTTCTAAAGCTGAATCAGGGTCATAAATGTACAATTGTGCATAAGCTGCATCTTGCCCTGATTGTGGTAGTAGTGATCCTGTTCGATGTCCCAATTCCCCATGGATAATGAATGATGTAGGGCCTGTTCCAATAATTGGAACTAATGTAGCACCAAGACTTGTAAAAGTATTGGTTGCATTGTACACTCGAGTATAACGTCGAAACGATTTTGATTTATCATCATTCCCATCATATAATGCTTGAAGAAGTGAAGGGGGTGTAATAAGCAGAGGAAGCTTAGCCTTTCCTTTTGAACAACATGTTCCGAATAAAGGACGGTTTGGAGATGATTTTACTAATTTTTCATCCATCCAATGTAATGCTGAACAGAAAGGACATAATACATCTATCTTGCCAAGAGAATGATGACATGAATTTATATGTGCTCGAGTACCAACCATTGGACTTATAGGCATATTCTCTAATTCCTCATCAGTACATAGATCCTCTTGAAAGGAAGGAGTTGTAAGAGTAGGCGTACAAATATTGGTTCTTTGTAAATTAAAATAGAATGGTAATAGTAGGAGCATGTATTTGAAGAATTAAATACAGTCTTTTACCAATTCCTTTGTGGAGCTAAAGATGTGTTTGGCATTGAGAACAAACATATGGAAGGCTGTGCAACCATTGTTCATTTCTGCACCGACTGAGTATCCTCAGTTGCCTTTGTTCCTAGTTCCAAGCAAGCACGACTACGACGACACAGTATTAAAGAAGTTTGTCTCGGTTGAATACATTCTCTTGATTTCTCCCGTTCTCGCCGTGCACGTTGGGCCAATGTAGCTTTTGATATAACATTATTATTGTGTGCCTAAAATGTGAACATTATATCATTGATACCTAAAATACAAATATTATCGTATACTATTTTATTTCTTGATTAAATAATTTTGTTATTTTAGTTATATTTTACTTTTTCTTCCTGCCTTGTGATAATTTTAAGAATAATTTTAGATTTTTTGTCCTGCTTCCTTTTCCATTTTGCTTTATTTTCCGTCTTCATGCCCTGTGATATAACAATTTGTTTTTTTAATTATTGTTTTCTCTTCCTTCTTGCCTCATGATAATTTTGAGAAAATTAAAAATATTTTCTATGCCTATGTTCCTCTGCTCCTTTGCTTGGATGTTATAAAGTTTTCCTTGGAGTTGATAAAGGTTACAATTATTTTAGGAAATGTTAAAGAGAGCTAAAAATACTTTTTTTGAGTGTACGGAAAACAAAGAGCACACAAAAAAATTGACAACACAGTTTACATTTTTAAAAATATACATGATCGATGTTCACTTTAACAATATGATTGGCTTTATTTTACTCGATAAATATTTTTTTAAAAATGTTGAATATATATCATTGGACATGCGTTTTCCTTTCCTTTGTCAAAAGAAGTTGCATTTTCTTTTCCTTTAGATATTGCCTTGGCCTTTTCCTTTTCCTTTGCCGACCAAAAATAAATAAAATTTATTCAGAATATGAAAAAAGAATATGTATTTATAGAATTTATTAAGATTACGAAAATTTATTCAGAATACAATGTTGAACTTGATTTTTCTACTTACCTTAGAAATGCGAATAATATTAAGATTGCACTCATCGCGAATAACAACATCGATATTCCTTGTCTCATGGAGGAATAGGCTTGCATGAGTAGGCCTACAAATATTTGTTGTGTACAAAATAAAATTTATAAAATAAAATCTTAACAATAAGAATATGTATTTATAGAATTAAATACAATGTTTTACCAATTCCTTTGTGAAGCTAAAGATGTGCTTGGCGAAGTAAGATGTGTAAACATTACTTCTTTCTGAGCCAATGAAGTATTAGTTGTGCTTAGTGGAATCAATTCTCTCGATCTCTCTCGTTCACGTCGCAAACGTTGTCCCAATTGATGTGTAGAGCTTGCCTTATCATTTCTTTCGCGTTCTCGCTGTGCACGTTGAGCCAATGCAACTTTTGATATAACATTATTGTTATGTGCCTAAAACATGAAGATTAACTTCATAAGATGTCTAAAAGATGAATATTATCATCTATTGTTTTATACTTTTCTCTTCATTTTTCATTTCTATTAATTTACTTTATCTTAATTCCCTTTCCTTCTGATATTTTGTAAAAAAATTGAAAACCTTTTCATTCTGTATCCCTCCCCCCCTCATTCCTTTTTTTTTTTTATTCCTTTTTTCTTCTCTTGCAGATGTTCATGCCAATAGCAAAAAGCCAAAAAAGAATAATAATAATTTAAAACACATATAATGTTTTTGTACAAATGCTATTTTAGCATGCTTCAAAAAAAATATTTCACAAATTTACATGAAACTGTTTACTATGAAAACATTATATGGCACTGTGCAAGTAGTATGTGGGTGTTTGGGAAGTGAGTTTTTATATAGGTTTTTTTAGTTGTAGGATTTTATTAGAGAAAATTTTTTTGGTGTTTGGGAAGATAGTTAGGTTTTTTTGTAGTTGGATGTGATGTTTGTGAGAGAAAAAGTGAAATGATTATGGGGTGGGATGTGATATTTTGTTTGGATTTGTTTTTTTTTGGTTTTGCAAAAAGTTTGTCTTTTAGTGGAAAAAATAAAAAAAAAACCAAGACAAAAACTTCCCAAACACCACCTATGTCAATTTTACATTTAAAAAAAAAAAAAAAAACATGATCGAGGTTCATGGTCCAAAATAAATATTTCAAAAAAAAAAGCTTAAAATGGAAATGTTGAAGAGCCATACTACTGAACACGCATTTTCTTTTCCCTTGCTGGAAACAGTGGTCTTTTCGTTTTTCTTCAACAATGCCTTGGCAATTTCCTTTTCCTTTGCCTACAAAAAATAAAGTTTTTAACATTTTACTATATGTAGAATTTTTTTTTAAAAAAATGTAAATAAGAATATACGGTGTATACGGTGTTTTGAATAAAAAAAATCTATATAATTAAATTGAGCCTACCTCTCAAACATGGATGACATTAAGGTCACGCTCATCACGGATAACAACATTAGCATTTCTTTCTTAAAGAAATTGAACCTAAAAATACAAAAGAATTAGAGGTAAAAAAAATAAAAAATTTATACATGTAAGAAAATGAGTAAAAGGAGTCGATATTACAGTTCGAAGTAGGTCTCTATCCATCTGTAAATTATAAGAAAAGAGCATTTTGTTATAAGGAAATTAGATAAAAAATAATGAAAAGAAAAGAAAATTAATTTTTGCTTATAAGAAAAGCGTTTTTTTTTTTCAAATAAATAAAAAAGAAAATAACTTACGTGACCAAAAATAGTAATGTTGTCTATAATTAGCGGTTGAAGGTCAATGGTGTCTCAACCTGAAAGTGTCTGGTTATGTAAATTTGACAAAGATAACTGTAAGAAGCATAATGAGGTTTAATAATTGCCATAAAAAAATTAATCGCTAAAAAATTAACAACCTGTACACACCCCATTTTTGACCGACCTTAAGACTCAGGCGTCACCGATTGAGCGCTTGGTGATGTTGCATATTGTGCTCGTTCTGAGGTTGTGGAGTCTCGGCCGCAAGCCTTGCCTCCGGACTTCCGGACTCTTTTGTGCCTTGCCTCGGTTTGCGAACCAGGCCCTGTTTTCTTTATTTTCTCTTCTCGAAGGGAGGGAGAGGTCTCGTAGACCATCTCTCAATGGCCGTAGGATACGTTTCGTGGTCGTAGGCCATTTTTCCCGTTTGGAGCCCCGTTTCCGGTTTTTCGGAGCCGTCGGCCGTGTGCCCCGGTTCGGGACCGCTTAACCACCTCCGTTTGCTCCGATTTTTGGTACACAACTTGTTTCCTCTCTTTTGAGAGACACTGTGGCCCGGGAGACCGCCTTCGTGGTTGAACGCCACTTCCGGTGCCTAACAGCCTGTTTTCAGGACCTCGAACTGCGTGTTTTGGCCCCCGAACCTTCGTTTTGCATCCGTCTTGGTCCATTTTTGGCAGGGACCCTATTTTCATTATTAGAAAGCTTGTAGGAGGGTGGGAGGCCAACAATTTTTCTAAAAAACCAGCTTTTTTGGTCAAAAGTGGTTCAGCATGAATCCGGGAAGGGGGAAAACATCTGCGCGGCTTCACCGAAACGGGCATAACTCTTTGCACAAAAGGAATTAAGATATGAGGCCACCACCGTTGGAAATCTTACTTCTGGGGCTTCATTTTACACTCAAGAATCTCCTAAGGACAAGTCCGGGCGGGGGAGATATGATCGGTTGAAGTAGGGGATCAATCCGGTTGGACGGAATTTGCGCGGCTTCACCAAAACTGGCATAACTTTTTCCACAAGAGGAATTTTAATGCAAGGTTTGTGGCATTGGAAAGCTAACTTCTGGGGCTTCATCCTAGGGGGTGGCCGGCCACCTTTGACCTTTTTGACCTGGTCGGCCGACCAGGTAAAGTGGCCGGCCGGCCACCTGAACCTTTTGAACTGGCCGGCCGACCAGGGGAGGTGGCCGGCCGACCACCTGGCCCTTTTGCACCTGGTTGGCCATTTTTGTCTCCGTGAGTGTATTCCAGCTGTGCCAGCTATTTTCCACTTGACCCACTGTCCGAGGGTCTCCCTTTTTAGGGGAAAATTTGAATTGGTTTCCCCTCCCTTTTCTTTGCCTCTCTCCCTCTATAAAACCAGCACTCAAGCTTCATTTTCAAGGGTTACAAAAATTGTTTAGAGCTTTGGTATACAACTTCCCCTCTCTCTCTCTCATCGAAGCTTCCAAACACCTTGGTTCTTCACCATTTACACACCAACCCATAACACAACACCTCCATCACTCATTCCAGCACCTTGGAAGACATTTGAAGAGGTTGGAAGCTCAGAAATTTGGTCCAAAAGCTGCTGGTTTGCTACTGTTCAAGGGTGAGTCCCCTTTCTCTATTTTCTAGTCTTTTCTTGCTTCATCTATAAGCCGTATTTGCTTACATTTTTGAGCTCCGACCCGAACTAGAAATAGTCTTATTTTGAGCTCATCTTCATGTTTGATCAAGGGATTTTCTCTGTTTGAGGCCACCTGCTGTCCCTTTCCCTTTTATCTCTCTTTTGGCCCTTTTCTTGCATGATATATTAGCCCTGTGTATAAGCATTTCTGGGCTTTGAGACAAACTGTAAAGTATCTTATTTTGAGCCTCTCTTAAACTTTGTTGAAGGGCTCTTCACTGTTTGAGGCCAGCTACTGCCTCTTGCTTTCTATCTCTCTTTTAGGGCCATTTCTTGCATCATATTGTAGCCTTACTTGTGAGCATATTTGGATTTTTTCATAAACTATAAAGTATCTTTTTTTGAGACCCTCTTCAACTTTGTTGAAAGGCTCTTTGCTGTTTGAGGTCTTCTACTGTCCCTTGTCTCTAATCTCTCTTTTAGGGCTATTTTTGCATGATACATTAGCCTTATTTGTGAGCCCTTTTGGACCTCGACCTAAACTGAAAATAGTCTTGTTTTGACATCATATTCATATTTGATTAAGGTCTATTCTCTGTTTGGGGTCATCTTTCCCTATGCATGCTTCATTCTTCCATGATTAGGGCCATATATGTGAGCATTTGCATTGGCCTTGTTTAGGCCTCTTAGCCACTGAAATCCAGTGGATTTTCAGTGGCTTTGATGCATTTTTGAGCCTCAAAATCAGAGGGGGGTGGCCCCCTCTCACCTTGTTTTGTTTGATGGTCTTTTTGGCCTTCCAAAGAGGCCCTATCTTGCATGCCTTGTTGACTGATTTCAGGGCCAATTTGGTGAGTTTTAGGACTATCATATTTAATTTTCAGAGTTGATTTGGCTATGCTAAGTGTCCTTGATACATGTGCTTAATAACCCCTTTGTATGCCCTCTAAAAGAACCCATCATTTGTGCATGTGTTGGTTGCATTTCAAAGGTTATTTGGGGATGTTTTGGCATGTTTTATTCACTGATTTTTTCTGGTTTGATGAGTTCTCACTTGCTTCATATACATGCCATGTAAATCATGTTTGCTAGTCAAAGTTGCATGCTATTTTAGTCCATCTTGCTAGCATCTTTTGGCCATGCTTTGAACTAGAAATGTTCATATTTTGGGACTGCCTTGGCTCTATCTTTAGACTTCATGATCAAATAATGCATGCTTTGTATAGCTATAGACCAATGCATGTGCCTAGTTTTGTGTTTCGGGACCATTCCATGCATCGGGTGCCATGTTTCCATGTTTCAGGGTCATTTTGCATCACATTTCAGTGCTAGAACTTACATGTTTGAATGCCATATTTCATGTCTTGCCATGCCTTGTTAGAGTGGTATTTGTGCCTTAGGATCGGTCCTCGGTTTGCGTGCATGTGTGCACGCATCTCGAGTGTCTCATTTTCATCTTATGGCCGCTGATGTGAGTGTGGCTGAGGTCCACTCATGTTGGTGTAAGTCCATCATGCATTGCGTATGCCATTTCATTTCATAGCATTGCGTATGCTAGGTTGTATGTTAGAGCATCGTGTATGCCATGTCACATCGAGCATTGTGTATGCCATCTCATAGCATTGCGTATGCTAGGTTGCATATTAGGATTGCATTCATGCATGTCATGCATATTGCATTGTGTTTGGGATAAGAGTTAGCTCGAGCACGGGAAATGAGGGACGTTTCGTACTTTGAGTGACGGAACGTGTCTCAATTCCCTGTCGCCGACACTCCGGATTATCCATGATGGAGTCTAGGCCTTGTTATGTTTTCATGTGCATTCATTCCATATTGAGTCGTGCAATTCGAGTCCTCGGCCATCATGCATCGAGATGCGTGATTGGTGGTACGAGGATCGAGGACTACACTCCCTGAAGAGTAGTCGTGCATACATATGTGAAGATACATTGCCATGCCCCTTTCCTGCTCTCTGTTGCAGCAAATCAGAAACCGGCAATCTTTCGGGGCTTCGCGCAATATTCCGGGTTTAATTGTAAACAGAGGCTAATTGGGGCGTCGCAATGGATTTCCGCGCCAAGCAATCCGAACATGCATCATTCATCATCCGGAGCAGAGTCGAGGCAGTCCCTAGCTTGCATGCAAATTTACTGCTTTCCTAGATTAATTTGTTAATTAATTAGGATTTTGTATTTATTCAGACTGTAATTATTCATTTGGGACTGTATATTATTTATTCGGACCCTCCGAGCGAGGGCAATATTGTAATAAGTGTGCGTGTGTGTGATGTATGCCTTCCAACCCCACGTCTTTCTCTCCCTTTTATTTACCAGCTTATGATGGTTAGATTAGGGCATGTTTCAATTAGCATACAGTATGATAGCATGTTTGCATTCATTCATCTGTTTTGCATGCACCGGGCTCGGCGTATCATACCTCACTGCATTGTATTCCAATTCCAAATTGAATAACTTGTTAGCTGTAGCATTCCATATGCCATGTTTAGAATAGCCAAGCCTATTATAGTTGCATTTTTGCATGTGTTGCATTAGGCATTTCTGTATAGTTAGGATCATGCATGATTTCTAATTACCTTCTGTTTTGGCTTGGAGTACTCGGTAAGTTTTTATGCTTTAGCATCCTTGCATGTGTGTGAGTGACTGCCATGATAGCATGCTTACCATGAGGCTATTTGCTTATGTGATATAACTACCTGAATGCCTGTGGGTGAAGGTTGGGTTATTTGGATTGGAACAATGCATTGACTGTGAGTTTTAAGCCCACTAGATAGTGGCAAAACCATGTTTTCTAAGCCCACCCGAGGGTGGCAAAATCTTCATTTTAAGCCTACTTGCGGATAGCAAACCATCTTTCGAAAACAAACATGAAATGTTTTGTTCCAATTCAGGCGATCCAGTCTATACTTGTATGCTGTGCGCATCACATAGTAAATCTAGGCTAATAACCGGAATAAGAGCACATAATGTTTTCAAAACTCGATATCATGGTTAGTAGAGGCCGATCTTTGATCGGGCGAGCGGGGGTGCTCACGAAGTGACCTTCCCCAATCGTACCCAAGTTCCCGAGCCGAGGCAACTTTGGCGATGACGGACACGTGGCCTTAGGCAAACGAGTCAGGGTTTCCTAAATTTTCCAAAAATAAAATATTTAGGTGGCGACTCTGTAACTGGTAAAGCAGTTCATGTTTGGCACTTCTTTCAAAAAAATCTGTTTTCTCAAAACGATTTGTCGGATTTGGACTCTTTGGTTCAGATTAAGAACCGTGACATTTGAGTCCTGAACTGTAGTGAGCCCAAAATGAACAGAACGGGACCCATCCTCCCGGGGCGTTCGGGGACGTCTACACAACCTTCTAACATATTTTAGTTAACAACCTACTTTAAGAAGTTTGTCTGTGCATGAATATCACAGATGGAGAAATTGAACTATTATAGGATAAAAGAAAAATTATAATTTTTTTATGTCTTCAATATACATTAAAAAGGATAGAAGAAAAATTAAAGACTCTCATAGAAATCTTCATAATTTTTCTCTATCGGCCAAAATGTAGAACTATTGCAATACATGATTTTGTGGTTGATTCTATATAGTAATTTTGCATTGACAACGGTTAATTCTTATGGATTGTATTGCCCACTTTTCCTACTAACAACTAAGTAAATTATAAAAAAATATAAATTATACTACTTATGAATAAAATTTTAGCAAAACTTAATTACAGAAATTTAATTTCTAATTTTGCATTTTAAAATGTGAAAAAAAAATAAGTAAAAAACTACAATAAAAATTTATAAAAGGGCTCACCACATTATAATTGGATAATTACAAATACCTTTTATATTATCTATATAATTACTGTAACGCCCCCAAAATAATATCATAAATACATCCACAAACATATATAAATGATAGTATAAATCAGAGTCTTAGTCCTTTCATTACATAATATTAATGAATACAAAGAGTTCAACGTAAATGAATGCCCTATTGGCTTACACCTTTCTAAGCCTTGGCTTGGTTACAACAAAATGAGCCTCGCTCAATACAAATTTAGCCCTAGGCTATACAAAATATGGCAAAACATGAAGCGCTTGTGTAGACACCCCATTTTTGACCGTCCTCAAGACTTGGACATCATCGTTTGTGCACTCGATGATTGTGCTTATTTGTGTTCGTTTTGAGCACCTGAAGTCCTCGGTGGAACGCCTTGTCTTTGAGCCTTTAAACCTATTTGTTTTGTGCTTGTTTTTTGGCCAAAACCTTGTTGCCTCTTGCCTGGAAGGGGGAGGGAACTTGTGGTGGCCGACGGCCACTAATAGTGGCTGACGGCCATTTGTCTCCTTTTTTAGATATTTGTTTGCTAGTTGTGCCAGCTGTTGGTCACTGAAGTGCGTCTCCATACACGTGTATGGTAGGATGACTTCAAGCCTAAACCTTGATTTTCTATATATAGGGGGTGTTCTCCCCCATTTGGAGGGGTTAGAAAATTTGGATCAAATTTCTCTCTCTCTCTCTAGAATTCTCTTTCTCTCTCTCTCTCTCTCTCTCTCTCTCTTCTTATTTTGTGTCTTAAAGTTAGTTTTCTCTACACTTTTGCACATTAACCCTTAACCAAACTTGACCACCTTGGAGCTGAGGTCCCTTGGAGCCTAGTTTGAGCTTTGGAAGGAGGTTTGAGCCTGAAATTGTGGCTGTTTTGTGTTGTGCTTCAAAGGTAGACAGGTTACTTCATTTAAGCTTATTGTGCACACTTGTTTTGCCATCCTTTTGTATTGTTTTTGAGCTGGTTTTTAATTACAAAAAACTCTGGTTTTTGAGGCTTAACATGATGGTTTGAGGCTATTTTGTGTTAAGAGGTGATCCACCCTTCTTGTTGCTTAATTGTGTAGACTTTTGCACCATCTTTTAGCATATTCAAATCAAACTTTTTGGGCCTTTAAACCACTGAAATTGTAACGTGCCGAAATAATTCAACATAAACTAACCACATCAACTAACATTCCCTAAATAATGACAATAATCCTTCGATCTTTACATGATTAATAACCAAGCTTATACAAAAGTTTCACACGCAA
The DNA here is from genome assembly GCA_030407325.1 of Camellia japonica. Taxonomy (NCBI): domain Eukaryota; kingdom Viridiplantae; phylum Streptophyta; class Magnoliopsida; order Ericales; family Theaceae; genus Camellia; species Camellia japonica. Next base: position 83,769,563 of record JAPPVO010000010.1, on the reverse strand, counting down.
TTACACATTCAATGGTGTGAAAAACACATGAATCTATAGCATGTGAAGCATCTAGTCCCAAGTAATTAAAATGCCGTTAAGGGCTTACATCTTCCAAGGCAATAGCCCGGTTTCACAAAATGGTCTCTCAGACCCATACATGTTTAGCCCTTGGCTTACAAAAATTTACAACAAAATTAAAGAGCGATATACTCTTCTCAAAATATATCCACGCCCTCAACTCGGCGGGACCACCACATCTTTACCTGCACCAAATCCCATAGGAGTGAGCATAAAGCCCAGTAGAGAAATCCTTGACAAAGTATATACATTTATGTAAGATATCCAATATTAAATGCAAATGCAAATGCCATGCAATGCCACTTCAAAAATAATCACATGCCATGCTTTTCTTGAAAATCACCATGTTTTCAATAACATTTTGCAATCTCATCAATTTCCAAACTTCCAATTTTCATCACAAGGGACGGTAAATACGACTCAGGTAATCCCTAGGATGGTGTCTGCAAGTAGGCTCAACAAGCACTACCAATAACCCCACTTTACCGGCTGCTAACCGGAAGGGAAGTGGTACCTCCTCCGCACGTGTTTTCAGTCTTTCACCCTGGACACTCAAGCCAACTTATCAATTTATCTACACCTCCTAACTGGACTTACCAACGTATTTACCCCATGCACAATTCCAAAACTCTTATTCAAAATATAACTTTTACTTGAAGTAATATTTCTAATCAAAATTCACAATGCAAAATAATTTACTTCATGTGAATGTAATGCAATGATCTTCCTTTGCTTGTGGTGTTTCTCCAATTTCAAGTATCTTGACAACAATATCGAAGCAAATACATTTCTCATTTTCTTTCTTCAATGTTACTTCGCAAAATAACCATATGCCATCAATACACAACAACAATTTCTCATCATGCAATTTCTTAGCATTCTAGTTATTTCAAGACTATATGAAATTTTCAAACATCAACTTCCAAGATTTCAATTCCCATGATCCATGGGGGTCAACAATTATCATCTCGCAAATTAAACATTTTCATGTATTTAACAATAATTTGAAAGTAAGTCCTCCACTCTCTTATATCAAGATGATTACCATTTTTCTTACCAAATTGTGAACTCCACACTCATTTACTCATTTTAACACAAGAAAAAAAAAAAAAAAATTATTCCATGAACCTTCCCTTGTTTCCAAAAAGCCCCAATTTTCTAGGTTTTCACAAAAACCCTAACATTGTTCATCTCTTTTATAAAATCTCATCATACACCACAATCTCAACCCATTTTGTCCAAAATTTCAAGAAAGTCTTTAAAAAAATACAAGATAGAGTCTATTCTATCAAATCATCAATTTCTTGAGTCACACATCCATTTTTGAAATAACAAGGAAAGGCTCACAAAAATCAACCCAAAAACTTACATAGACATATATATAACTCAAAGGAAAACCCTACCTCAAGCTTGATGAAGATATTAGTGAAACCCTAGGATCAAGGATGAGAGAGATCTTTGATTTCTACCACACCAAGTGAAGCTCTAGCTTTTGATCTCCAAAGCTTGAGAGGGAGAGATGATGATGATGATGAATCTAGATCCAAGGGATTGCAACATTAGAGAGTTTTAGTGTTTGAGGAGGTTTTCTAGAGAGAAGGAGGAGAAAAATAAGGTTTAGAGTGAGAGGGAAATTCCTAAAATGTGATACACACATGGCCAAAAAGAGAGGAAAAAAAAAAGAGATTCGAACTGCCCAGATTGCTGCACGTGCGGCACCCATCCCCGCACGTACAGAGCGCCCTCCCCGTACGTGTGGCCCTCACCCCCGTACGTGCGATGGTCCTGCCGCACCTCAGCCTGCACCTGCCTTTTAGGTAGTGTGCAACCCTCAGAACCTCACCTTTCCCTGTACGTGCGGCCTCACCCCCCACACATGCGGCCCCACCCCGCACGTGCGGCCCTGGCCTAGCAGCCCAGAAATTTCTGGTTCGATCCCCGGGCACTCCGGACCTGACCCCGCACTCTCTGAAACAAGTGAAGAATCGACACTGAATAAACAAGAACGAGAAATTATTTGAGAAAGGCTTCCGGACATCGCAAACCCAATAAAAACAAAAACTGAAGTGATGCAAAAATGAAACCGGTCATCACAGAAATTTAGAGTTATTTCAGTGGCAAAAACTCTCTTTTGAAGTCCAAAATTGGAGGGGTTAGCCTCCCCTCCTTGTGTCTTGTTTGCATGCCTAGATAGCTTAACATGTGAGCATGTTTTTCTAGCATTTTGTACCTTAATCTGAGCATGTTTTTGCTACTGTTTTGACTGGTTTCCGCTCTATTTTAAGCTGGTTTAGTCCTTTGAGGCTTGTATTGTGTGGTTGTAGTGTAATTTCCTTTACTAGTTTGTTGTTTCAATGCTTTGATCATCATTCTTTTGAGTCGAAAGCATGTTTTAGTGTTATTTTGCATGTAATTTTAGCATCATAAGCTCTGTCACATGCTCCTTTGTTTCACTCTTTCATTCATTTTGAAAGTAACTTTGAACCCCTTGTTGGCTTCAGTGTGAAATTGAGACACTCGTGGTTAACGGTTTAATTCCTTCGGGAGTTCATTATTAATGGCATGAGGTCTCTTTCATGCTCAAGGAACTTGTGGTTTAAGCCTACTTTCAATTAGAGGACACTCACCGTTTGGACTAATCAATTAAAGAATGGATTGGTAATCTAAAATGAGTAAACAAAATGAACAAAGTAAAAGAGGCAAGATAAAGCATCTTTGTGTTATATTGCATGTGTTCGAATCGAATGTTAATTCGAACACGAGGAAAATAGGATGTTTCATACTCAAAGTGATGAAACGTGCCATTTTTCTCAGTCACCATCACCTTTGATCATACATGATAGGGTTATGGCTTTGTTGAGTCTTGTTTTGCACTCATTAAGCTTGTACAAGCTTGGTTCCTTAGCCATCATGCATGGAAATGCTTGGTTGATGGTTTGAGGGCCGAGAGTTACACTCCTTTGAGCTTGTGTAATGATAAGGAGAGTAGCAGTACATACACTCCTTGAGAATACACTATTTTGCTTCTGTTTGCTCTCTGTTGTAGCAAAAGAAGAAGTTCAGGGAAGGGGTGGCCGATCGGCCACCAGTAGTGGCCGACGGCCACCAGCAGTAGCCGACCGGCCATAAATGAAAAATTGCACAAGTGTGCTCTTGAGTTGGAGCAGAGGCATTCTGGAAGGTGGCAACACTGTTGGTGTTCAAGCATGTGCAAACAGAGGCTGCAACGGCAAGGCGTTGGCATTTTCGGGAGGAGAATCCGAGCACGCATGCATCCCTCACCCCGAGGCCATTTATTCGCTTTATTCATACAAGTGTCAAGTGTTGTAATTATTGAATTAGCTTAGATAGGTAATTAGTTTAATTGCTTTAATTAGCTTAGCATAGCTAGTTATTCAACTTTGGTTTGTAATAATTAGTTAATTAGAATAGTTAATTAGTTTCGTTTTGTAATAGCTTAGCTTAATTAGCGTAGCTAGTTAGCTTTCATTCATTCGTACCCTCCTTTGCGAGGGCGTAATGTTGTAACTAGTGTGCGTGTGTGTGTACATGTCTTCCAACCCCACGTCTTTCTCCTTTTTATTTTAATCGCTTTTGATGGCTAGATTAGGGACATGTTTTAATTAGCATACTTTATGCTTGCATGTTTGCATCCATTCATTTGTCTTGCATGCACCAAGGCTCGGCGCATCATTCAAACTGCATTGCACTTTCAATACCTCTTTGAATACGTGTTTAACCGCATGTTATCAAATTGTTTCATATGCTATATTAGTAGCCGAGCCTATTAATTGCATTGTTGCATGTGTTACATTAGGCATCTTGTATAGTTAGGATCATGCATTTTTCTAACTAGTTTTGGTGTTGGCTCGAAGTACTCGGTAAGCTTTTACGCTTTAGCATACTTGCGTGAGTGTGATTGCCATATTGCCATGTTTCACATGCTTGCCATAAGGCTATGTGCTTATATGCTAAACTGAATGAATGCCTGTGGATGAAGGCTTGTTGCTTGAATTGGAACAATTCAATGAATGCTCGTTTTAAGCCCACTTTGATGTGGCAAATCATGTTTTAAGCGCACTATGTTTGGTGGGAAATCTGCACGTTTAAGCACACTTAAGGGTGGCAAATTCAAACCATTTTTTAACAAACATGAGTTGAATTGTTCCAAGTTTTGCGACTAGTCTATACTTGCTTGTGTGCATCACATAGTAAAGCTAGTTTAATAACCGGAATAAGAACACATAATATTTATAAAATATCATATCATGATTAGTAGACGCTGATCTTTGATCGGGCGAGCGGGGGTGCTCATTTCAGGACCTTCCCCTCTCGTACCTAAGTTCCTGAGCCGAGGCAACTTTGGTGATGATGGACACGTGGCCTTTGGCACGACTTAGGGTTTCCTAAATTTTCCCAAAAAACAAAATATTTAGGTGGCGACTCTGTAATCTGGCAAAACAGTCCAATTTTGGCATTATTTGATTGAAAGTCGATTTTCCAAAACGATTTGCCGGATTTGGACACTTTGGTGATTATCAGTTTTACATTGAACTTGTGAGACTAGATTCAGAACCGCGGGAGTCCGAACTATGAGGCCTTCTTTTCAAACCCTTTCCGAAAGGCGAGGGAGCTGAAAAAGACGAGTCCATAGTTTCTGGCGATTCCGCTGGGGACTTAGAGAACTTGACTCGAACTTATGATATGTTGTTTTATCTACACTTATGTGTTTCTTTGCATTGCATTTTGCATCGGTGCGCTTAAGTCACAGTGTTTGCCATTTGCTATTCCTGAGCGGTTTGCCGGAGGCTTGCCTGGAAAACCTTGCCAAAAGGCTGACCGGTTGCGGGCTCTACCACGATGGGAACACAATTCTTGGATCTGGACTACAGTTGTACCGTTTGATCCTCCTTTCACTTTTTGGTGTTAGGAGCGAGAGGTATATTAGGTAGTCTTGCTGAGGCACCCTTTTTAACCAATCGACCTAGTTGCATATCGGAAGCCATAGAGATTGTTCCAAACTAGGACAGGTTGCTCACCCGAATGTAGGATTGTATGAAACCGCTTGTTTGCGTAGTGAATCCCTAGTTCCTGATGAAATTAGGATAAGGTAACCCTACCCCATCATAGGGGTGTTTTGGCTCTCACTTGCTTGATACGTGCTTTTTAGAGTGAAACTCTGTTGGAATGTATGTATCAGTTGCAAGTCTGGGTATCTGTTTGAGGGTATCAGTTTTGAAGCAGAGATTTGGGACAAAAATCAGTGTTTGAGTACAGTTATCCAACTTAAGATTACAACTGTGTGTTGTCTCTGTCTGAGTCGAGGTGCTGTGCATTTTCTGATTTTTGTCTCTTTTGCTTTATTTTCTTTTTGCAAGGTAGTGTTTTACAAATGCTTCAAACGAGGCAGTTACCCCCCAAGCACTCTGGACTCGAGCAAGGCGACTTTACCGATATGGGGATCTTGTAAGAGGACAACCAGTGTTTGCTTCGCTACCCCCGGTTACAAGACGGAGGAGAGTCAGGCATAACTCACTGGTTCGACAGTTACCTTTCTTCAGCGAAGTCCAGTTTTCTGTTTCCACCTCGGAAAGAGAGTACACACCAGTTCTGATAGATCAGCACCCCTTAGACAGCATGGAAGAAATACTACGCCAACTTTAACAGACTATCGAGAATATGCAACTAGATGCTGCCCGCCAAGCGGAAGTCACCGCCCGCCAAGTGGAAATTGCAGCCCAGTAGGCTGAGTTGATCAATAGGCTCCAGCAGCAACAACAACCACAACAAGCAGCAGCTTCTGCTTCACATCCACCCCCAGTCAGGGTTCCAATGCCCGGGATTACAACTAATGTCCAGGAAAATGAGGACATTCCAACAGAGCCAGTTCCACTCCAGACTTCCAAAGCACCAGTTTACCCAACATGAATTGAGTAGTGTTAGTACAGCTGATACAGAGTAGGAGGCCGCACTGAAGCAGTTTGAACGGAAAAGAGTTGAGAATAGTCAGGAAGTTAGAACAGCCAAAGGCCCTGCGGGGAATAACTGTGATGTTGATGTAGGAATACTTACAACGGAACCGGACAGTTGCTTGTCGGTTATCGGAGGAATATGGTGGGAAGATGATGACTTGCATCTTGCCCATACTGATGAAGATTGGGGACGAAATCTTCCAGACGATACTTAGTATTATGAAGAAGTGGATCACATGACTAGGAGTGGGCTGTACTTCAAGCCCTCACACCTGGACCAACCAGAAGCATTTGAAAAGGATAAGGAAACTGAGAAACAGAGGGAGAAGCTGTTAAAAGAAGAAACTATACTGAAGCAGCTGAAGAAGATTCAGGTACACATATCTATCTAGGGGTTGCTCATGGCTTCGCGCGTGCATCGGCAAGCTGTATTGTCTGCAATGGATAAGGCCAAGCTATCTATCGACACAACTCTGGAACAGTTAGTGGGACTGGTCTTCCCGGGAGGCGCTTCGCCGACTTTGACCTTCACGGATAAGGAATTGCCACCCGAGGGTTCGGCGCATAACAAACCGCTATACATCTCAGTTGAATGTAGAGAGAAGTGGGTGGCAGAGAGAAGTGGGTGTCGGTTGTGTTGGTTGACACTGGGTCTGCAATCAATGTTTGTCTGTCGTGCATGGCAGATGCTATTGGCTTGAAGCCGGCAGACTTTGTACCAACAGCCCAAGTGATCCAGGCTTACGACAACACAAGTCAAGAGGTGATGGGGATAGTCCAGATTAGAACACAGGTTGGCCCAGCGTAACAGGACATTGAGTTCTATGTCCTGGATGTTCCGGTCACTTTTAACTTGCTCCTTGGACGGCCGTGGCTGCACCAAGTAAAGGCTGTCTCTTCCACCTTGCATCAAATGCTGAAGTATCCTCTCGGAAATGGAGTAGCCATTGTTTTTGGGAATTCTTCTATACATCCTCTGCCGGAGGTCACTGCACCTATATTGGAGATTGTGCACGGCGACGAGGATGTTTTCTTGTCGAGTTTTACCTTGGCTGAGGCCCGGGTGGTGCAAAACATCTTAGCTATTGACGAGGGGTTGTACGTCAGTGTTCAATCAGTCTACCTCATGAACAAGCTACAACATGTACCCGGGATGGGATTAGGAAAGAGCGGCCGGAAGGGCGTTGCTGCACTGGCCGAAGTGCCACATAACCCTCATGTCTTTGGCCTAGGCTACACACCTACCAGAGAGGACTGGGTTCGGAAAGGAAAGGAAATGGCAGGAAGAGCCAAAGCTAAGCAAACTGGGAAGCACTATGAGCTAGTGCATAGACCAATTCAGGGAACTCTGAATGGCCGCTTTGTCCGGGAGGGCGAAGACTTCCCATTTTGCAGCTTTCCTGAGCCATGGTTGAACTTTGAGAAGCAACGCTTGCCCAACTTTGAGATTTTCTTTGACCTACAACTGCAAGAGGATGAAGTCGCAGGGGAACAGACTAATCTACCAGCTGAGGTTGAACAGAGTACAGAGGATGAGTCCAATGGCAATGAACTTGAGATGGGAGCAGTGCTGGCTAGTCTCCTTTTTGATCCTCAGATCAAACCGGAGAGCTTGGTGGATGACTTCACCGTTTCTATGATCGGGGCGAACCCAGTTGTGGACCCTTCTACCAGCATTTTGGATACATCCAACGCACCCTCTCTTATTTGGTAGCTAGATGAGGGCTTTTTGTCCAGCAGTGTTGAATCAGGTAGTGAGTCGGAATCTGATTCCACAGAGTCTGTGGAGTCGAAATCTGATTCCAGTTCTTTAGAGTCGGAGTCCGATATTCCTGGGGTTGATAACCCGGATGCCGTTGTTTTGTCCAGGTCGTCTTTTTCCTTTTCTTTTGAGTCGGTTGTAACCAAGGAATTGGACGAGCTGGAAGCTTTGAATGACAATGGTACCACTACTGTTTCCGAGTACTTCTATATGCCACATGTATATTGCATTGATCATGACTTTCAAAATTTTGATAAAAACGACGAGGAAAGAATTCCTCTAGTTTTGAAACATTTGATTGATCGAGAGGAAGAGAGGTTTGTAAAACCCCTTGTTGATGAAATCGTTGCAATTAATGTGGATACTGAGAAGGATCCGCATCTGGTCCAGATCGAGTCCACGTTGTCTTCGGAGGAACGTGAGCGCTTAGTCGCTTTATTAAAATATTTCAAAGATATTTTCGCGTGGTCCTAAAAAGACATGCTTGAAATCGATCCTGAGATTGTAGAGCACCGGATCCCTCTTGACCCCGAGGTCCGACCCCTCAAATAGAAGCTTCGAAGAATACGCTTGGATTGGGCTTTGAAAATCAAGGAAGAGGTCCCTAAGCAGATAGATGCAGGGTTTTTGCTAGTTTTTGAGTACCCTACTTGGTTGGCCAACATTGTTCCGGTACCGAAGAAGGATGGTAGAATTCTGGTATGTGTGGATTTCAGAGATCTGAACAAAGTTAGTCCGAAGGACGACTTTCCTCTGCTGCACATTGACGAATTGGTGGACTTCACTGCAGGCCACGCGTTGCTCCCCTTTATGGATGGGCTTTCTGGGTATAACCAGATCTTGATGGCACCCGAGGACAGAGAGAAGACTACCTTCACCATGTCGTGGGGAACTTACTGCTACAGGGTGATGCTGTTCGGTCCAAAAAATGCTGGGGCTACTTATCAATGGGCTGCGACCACGATCTTGCATGATATGATCCACAAAGAGGTTGAGGTATACGTGGACGACATGAGTGTCAAGTCCAAGGAAAGAGAGGGCCACTACACCGCCTTGAAGATATTTTTGCAACAGATCGGGGAATATTAGTTGCGACTGAATCCATAGAAATGCAATTTTAGTGTCACAGCAGGAAAAATGCTAGGGTTCTTGATCACACAGAAGGGCATTGAGGTTGATCCTTCCAAAATCAAGGCCATCCTAGAAATGCCACCACCAAGGACTGAAAAGGAGGTGCGAGGCTTTTTCTGGGTAAAGTGCAATTTAGAAGACGGTTTATTGCAAAATTAACCTTGACTTGTGAACCACTATTTGGTCTCCTAAAGAAAGGAAAGAAATTCCAATGGTATGACCGATGCCAGGTTGCTTTTGAGCAGATCAAGCAGTACCTCCAGAACCCGCCCGTGTTGACACCGCAAGAGCCGGGGAAGCTGTTGATTTTGTATCTGTCAGTAACCGACACGACAACGGGCTGCATGCTTGCACAAGAATCTGAGGATAGAGTGGAGAAAGCCATCTATTACCTGAGCAAGAAGATGCTGGAATATGAGACCCGTTACACTCCACTGGAGAAGGCTTGTTTAGCCTTGGTGTTGGCTACTAGGAAGTTGAGGCACTACCTGTTAGCTCACTCTGTAATTTTGGTTTCGAGATTAGATCCCATCAAATATCTCTTCGAGAGACCAGCGCTTACGGGTAGGCTAGCCCGTTGGTTGCTTCTTCTCTCCAAATTTGATCTGAAATATGTGACTCGCAAGTCTCTTAAGGGAAGAGCGGTAGCTGAGTTCCTGGAAGATCACCCAGTGGAAGGAGGCGAAGCAGTAGAATATCTATTCCCAGATGAGGCTATTCTGCAAGTCGAGGAAGAGATTTGGACCATGTACTTTGACGGATCGTCTAACTAGTACGGTTATGGGATAGGGGTGTTGCTGATAGCACCCGACAATTCCCATATACCTTTAGCCTTCAAACTCTGGTTCAAGGTATCTAACAATGAAGCAGAATACGAGGCATGTATCGCTGGACTGGAAACCGCCCTGGAACTGGGGACAAAACGGTTGGACGTCATTGGGAGTCGAACCTAGTTGTGTCTCAGGCAAAAGGAGAGTGGAAGGTTAAGGAAGAAAAGATGAAAATCTATCACCAAACCCTGGGTGTTCTGATTCCTAGGTTTGAGAAGCTAACCTTCATGCATCTGTTAAGAGAGAACAACAGGTTCGCTGATGCTTTATCAACTCTATCTTCCATGATAGACATCCCTTTGGGAGTCCAGATGTGTTCGATCATTATTGAGCAGAGGTATGTGCCGGCCTACGAGTTGATTGCCGCAATAGATGAAGTACAAGATCGGAACCCCTGGTATCATGATATCTGGAACTTCTTAGAAAAGGAGGCTTATCCACCAGGGGCAAATGCCAAAGATAAAAGGGCAATACGGTGAATGGCCGCTCAGTTTATCATCTGCGGGGGTAAATTGTATAAACGAGGCCATCTGGGAATGCACAAGCTGTGTGTTGAAGCGCTTAATGGAGGCCATTCACGAAGGAGAATGCGGTTCGCATATGAGCGGGGTGATGCTAGCTCGGAAGATTCTCAGACAGGGTTATTACTGGTCAACCATGGAGGAGGATTATATCGATTTTGTTCGGCGATACCACAAATGCCAAATTCATGCCAATCGCATGAACATCCCGCCATCAATGCTGTACAACATGACTTCACCATGGCCTTTTTCAGTCTGGGGAATTGATGTTATTGGGACAGTTACTCCGAAGGGGTCAAACGGGCATGAGTATATCCTGGTGGCAATAGACTACTTTACAAAGTGGGTTGAGGCCCAATCCTATGCAGTGCTGAAAGCGTCGCACGTAGCCAAGTTCATCAGGAATAATATTATTTGTCGTTATGGGGTCCCGAATGAGATCATTTCAGACAATGGTTCCTACCTTAAGAAAGAAGTGATCGACTTGTTGGAAAAATACAACGTGGCTTTTCATAAGTCATCCACATATCGGCCACAAACCAACGGAGCTGTTGAGGCCGCCAACAAGAACATCAAGCACATTCTACAGAAGATAGTGGAAACTTACAGGGATTGGCCAGACAAATTGCCATTTGCTCTCTAGGGCTACAGAACATCAATTCGGACATCTACCGGGGCAACTTCGTATTCTTTGGTTTATAGGATGGAAGTTGTTCTACCGATTGAAGTTGAGGTTCCGTCGCTGCGAGTTATGACTGAGTGCCAACTAGTAGAAGCGGATTGGCAGCAGAGCCAGTTCAAGGAACTTATGCTATTCGATGAGAGGAGGCTGAAAGCACTGTACCATGTCCAAGGTTATCAATGCAGAATTGCTAGGGCTTTCAACAAGAAAGTTAAGTCCAGGAATCTGAAGGAAGGGGATTTGGTGCTCAAAGACAACTGGGCTTCCATTCATGACCCTAGGGGCAAGTTCAGACCTAATTGGACTGGTTCTTACATCATCAAATCAATCTGGTCGGGTGAAGCTGTTATTCTTATGGACCTAGATGGCCTCAAATTTTCCCAACCAATCAACATGGACAAGTTGAAGAAATACTATCCTTGAGCGGCTCGCTAGGCCGAAAACCCGGAAGGGCGACCTAGACAAAAGTTAGAGCACAAAAAATTTGAAATAAGAAAAACTAAGCTCGCAAGGTTAAAAACCCAGAAAGGGCGGCCTTGAAAACCCATGGTTGTACATCTTGAGGATAGAGTCCAGGCGTGTCCAGTTGTGATCCTTATCGAAAATGGTTTGGAAAATTTTTAATAAAAGTTGATTTTGATCAAATTAATCTTTTTACAACTTAGACCATTTTTGGACCAAAAGGAAAATTTTCGGTGCTCACAACTTCAATTTCATTGATTTCAATACAAAGTTATCTAACTCTTGATACATATCAAAGTTTCTTTTTATTACATTCAAAGGAAAACTTGAAAGTTAGATCAAAGCGATAAACTTGAGGCACAGATGAGTCAGGTGTTCCTGTGTCCCCTCCCAGAGCTTGTGGAAGTTTCAGATGCTAAAGTAGGCCTGGTTTGCGCCTCTTCTTCAAGCCAAGCTATGCATCCGCCAGAAAGAGTGCAACTGAAATTGGAAGCAGGAGCCAGAAGTTCTCTTGTCCTCCGTGCAATGGGATATCGAGCTAGTTGTGCACCTCGGATTGGAATTGAACCCGGGTACTCTACCCCCTCTTCTAGGCAAATCTGGTGTTGTTTGAACTGACGCCTAAACTGGAATGGAAAATAGAAGACACAGTGTGTCAAGCCAATCAGCTGAACACCGGGTTGTCGAGCCATGCTGTAGCTCATCTCGGGCAGATCAAACCAGGGGCAATGCCAAGCACTGTCAGCAGCAGACCTGTTGCACATCCAGTGGCGCCACCATCCCTCGTTCAGGAAATTATCCAGTCGTTGACGAAAGCAATGACCTCGTGCTGAATATGCAGAGCAAGAGTCCACTACCTTCAACCTGTCCATGAGCCATATCTAGGGAGGGACAAAAATTAAGAGAGATTAAAGAATAGAGAGGTGTACGTGGAGAGAAAAAGTGAAAAGGGTTTTGAGAGAAAAACAGAGCCTGAGGGCCGAGTGATGTGAGAAACACATGTAAAAGGGGTGGGAAACATTACCTGCAAAAGTAATGGACTTCCTGTGAATTTGGTTGTCTCCCGTCTATGGAAAGCATCCAAGCCCATCAAAGTTTCGGCCAATGTCAAGCCAATATAGCTCTTGCCCTCTTTCAAATCTTATGCCACTTCGATCAAGCGAATGCTAGACCTCTCGGAACAGGGGGCAAGCAGGAAATGAGCCAACATACACAAGCAAAGGGCATGCTGCCGAAAACTCTGCCAAAGACGGTCGCCGCGGTCATTAGCATTAGAAAATCGATGAATGAGACTGGGAATATCCAGCTCTCTGTTGTGAACCAAAGATTAGGCATCGTGTAAAGTGAGCCCACACATCCTTCCTAAAGCCTGGATGTGACTAAAACGGAACTAGGGCAAGATTTCCTCATCACGCCAGGATTCCATCAAAACTTGGAACTCTTCAATTGTCGGACATATTTTTTGTCCCCCAAAGCTAAAAACATGGCTAACCGGGTTCCAACATCTAGCCACGGCGTGAAGGAATGGAAAACACAGTGGGGTACGACTTAGCAGGAATAGTGCATTTATCCCGAAACCCCGAAAATTCACTTTTTTCGAGCCATCTAAAGTTGCAATCCAAGTTGAGAGTTTTTCGGCAAAGAATGGCTCTATTTGTGGCAAAAAAATAGAGCTGGAATGAAGAAACTATGAAGTCCCAACTTTTGTAGAAGATAAGGCACTGAGTGGAAGACAAGTGTCAGCAATCTAGAGGCCCCCTGCATTAATGGCTGACCGGCCAGTTCTGGTGGCCAACCAGGCACCTTTTGTAGCTGACCGGCCACTATTAGTGGCCGTCAGCCACCACTAGTGGCCGACAGCCCCTGTTTATGGCCAGCAGAATTCCTTTGGTCTTCCTGTGTGTTGAGAGTGCTGAGAACTTGTGTTTTGTTCTGCTCTTGATGTATTTTGCTATTTTGTTTTAGTAGTTTTGTTGAGTTGCTTGCAAATTGCTTCAATTTGTTTATCGAGTTGTTGTGTTGCTTATCGAGTTGTATTTGTTTTGTCTATCAAGTTGTTGCATTGTTCGTCGAGTTGTTTTACTCGGTCTGTTATGTGTTGGTTGGTTCATTACCTGATTAAGCAAATTCCATTACAATGTACAATGTTCAATGTCCCCCAATCTTGTTTTTTATGCTATTGTAGACACCCCATTTTGGACCGACCTTAAGACTCAGACGTCGTCGTTTGAGCGCTCGATGATTGTGCATGTTTGTGCTCGTTTCGAGTTTCCGGGGTTTTCGGCTGAGTGCCTAGCCTCCGGGCCTCTGAATTCTATGTGTTTTGGCTTGGTTTGTAGACCAGACCTTGTTTTCCCTTCCCTGGAGGGAGAGAGAGGTCTATAGACCACTTTTCCCTCTTGTAGGCTAGTTTTCGATTTCCGGAACCTTCGGCCGAGCGCCTTATCTTGCTTCCTTTTTGGTTTGGTTTTGAACCAAACCTTGTTTTCCCTTCCCTGGAGGGAGAGAGAGGTCTTGTAGACCACTTTTTTATGGTTGTAGACCACTTTTGGTGCTTGCAAACTAGTTTTCGAGGCTTCCGGCTGCGCGCCCTGACCCCCGGACTCTTGTCTTGCATCCTTTTGGTTTGTTTTTGGCACAAACCTTGTTTTCCTTGCTTGGAGGGTGGAATGAGGGTTGGAGACCAGTTTCTCTCCCTGAAAACCACTTTTCTTCCCCGCCAGCCAGTTTTCTTCCCTATAGACCACTTTTGGTGGTCTACAAGTAGTTTGCAGCTGGAAAAAGTGGTCTCCCACCATGCCACCACCTTGCTTTCTTGGTGCAGATCACCTCTCCTCCCTGGCCGACCACTTTTCTTTCTGGAAGACCACTTTTCTTTCTGGGAGACCACTTTCACTGGTCGGCCGACTAGTGTAAGTAGCTGGCCGACCACTTTCCTGTATCTTTTTGAAAATATTTTCTTGCCAGCTGTGCCAGCTGATGAGCACAGGAACCATCCTCCATATTGCATCTAGCTTTAAGCTTGTTTAACAAGCTTGAGGCTTGTTTTTCTATAAAAGGGAGGCCCTCTCTCCCTTCTCCAGGTTCAGAATTTTGGCATTGAGCTATACATACACATCTATCTCTATATTTCTCTCTTTGTCTTATTTTTGTGCTTGAAAGTGTAGTTTCTTCACACTTTTTCACACAAACACATAGTAAAACACCATATTCTTGGAGCTGAGGCACCTAGAAGCTAGTTTTGGTGTTTTTGGATTGGTTTGAGCTCAGAAAAGCTGCTGGAGTTGCAGCTTTGAAGTTGTTCTTCAAGGTTGAGTCAACTAGCCCTTTAAAGCTTTATTTTGATTAAGCTTTTGGATCTATTTGCATGCTTATTTTGGCTTGAATTTCTACTGCAAAAAGTTCTAATTTTTAGTACTTAACATGTTTGATTAAGGCTTCTTTGGTGTTGGGGGTGGTCTACCCCCTCTTGTGCCTTGTTTGACTTTGTTTTTGTGCCATCCTTTTAAGCTATTGGGACCACCTCTTTTTGACCTTCTCACCACTAAAACTCAGAGGAATTTCAGCGGTGGAAAGGGTGTTTTGAGGTCCCAAATAGGAGAGGGTCATTCCCTCTCCTCGTATCTTGGTTACTAGCCTTGTTTGCCTCATGTTTTTGGCTCTATCTCAGCATATCTTTGGTGTTTTTTTAGCATGCCTTAGCTCTGTTTTAGGTTGGTTTGATAGCATCTTGCATGCTCCTTGCACTTGTAGTGCATTTCCATTCACTAGCCTAACATGCATCATGCTTTGGACCATCATTCTAGCATGCTTTTGGCTCTACTCAAGAAACTTTTGTTCATGTTTTATCATGCTTGAGCTCTGTTTTATGTTGTTTTGGTCACGCATGCCTTGCTTTGTATAGCTATAGTGCATTCTAGCTCACTAGCTTTGAGTTTCCAAGCCACTAGCATGCATTGCTTGGGCTATTTGCATGATTTGGCATCATTTGATAAGTGATTTCAGTGCATGTAGTGTGGTCATGCCCTCACATCTTTCACTCTTTCAATGCTTTGGAGGGTTGGTGCTTTATGTCTTAAATATGAGCCTATATGTATGCCATCATGCCTAAGCTTTTGGGATGCCATCTTAGTGGTTTTTGGGTCTTGTTTTTCCATGTTACAACTCTGATTTTGGTTCGTTAGAGCATCCCTCATTTGCTTCTTACACTTGTAGTGTAAATCCTCTTTGCTAGCCTTGCATGCCTAATGAGTGAGCTTGTTATTCTAGCATGTGTTGACTTGGTATTAGCCCATTTTTGGTGTTATTTTGACATGCCATAACTCTGATTTTTGTTGGTAAAGTCATCTCATGCTTGGTTTTGATAGGTGTAGAGTAATCATGCTCATTATCCTAGCTCACTTGATGTTTTGACCCTTCATGCTAGCTTGTTTTGGCTTTGCTCCATACATGTTTTAGCATCATTTTGACATGCTCTAGGATTGTTTTGGGTTGCCTTAGCCATATGGTTCTTGTATTTCATAGTTGTAGTGCAATTGGCCTTGTTAGCCTTGTGTTTTCATACCTCTAGCATGCTTCATTTGTGACATGTACATGATTTGGCATCATCTAACATGATATTTCAGAGCACATAGCATTGCCATATTCTCACTCCTTTCACCCTTTGAGTGCCTCTAAGGGTCATGCATTATTTCCTTGTTTGTGGCCTAGTTTGTATGCATGCATGCCTAGACCTTTGAGCTCCCATCTCAGCATGTTTTGGTCCTTGTCTTGACCTATTTGAGCTCTGACCATGATTGGTTCCTTCATTTATGCCATGTGTGGAATGCCCCTTGTGTAGTCTCTTTTGGTGGCCTTGTGCCTTAGGCCTCCTAGCATGCTATGCTTATGTTGATTGGATGATTCGGCATCATTTCATACACGATTTCAGTGCTTATAGCGTGGCTACACTCTTACATTTGTCACTCCTTGAGCACTTTTGAGAGTTGTGCTCTTATGCTTAATCGGTGAGTCAATGCATGAGCATGCATTTTCTAGCCTTTCATGCCATCTTTTAAGAGTGTTTTGGCAATTGTCTTGGCATGCATGAAGTCTATTTGGGGTTGGTTTAGTCCATTGTGCATTGCATTGTATAGCCTTAGTGTTGTGTGCCTCAATGCCTAAGGACTTTGTTTTTGCATGCTTGTTGTTTGCATTGTGTTTGGCATGCTTGAGTTGCATTGCATTGTGTTTGGATTGGGTGGTAATCCAAACACGGGAAACGAGGGACATTTCATACTTGAAGTGATGAAATGTGCCTCATTTCTCAGTCGCCGACCCTCTTGATCATGCATGATAGAGGTATAGGCTCATCGAGTCTATTTGTGCATTCATCGACATTAACTCGTGCAATCTTGGCTTCTCGGCCATCGTGCATTGCGATGCTCAGTTGGTGGCCCAAGAGTGGAGTACCGCACTCCCTTGAGGTTGAGAAATGATAGGGAGGGTGGTTGTGCACACATATCTTGCAAATACACTGCTATGCCCCTTGTTGCTCTCTGCTGCAGCAAAATTGGAGCTTGGTAAATTAAGTGGTCGGCCAGCCAGTTTTGTCTGGTTTGCAGCATACTTAAGTGGTTTACAGGTGGTCTACACCACCAACAACTGGTCGGCCACCCTCCTGGAAGTCCCTATGATAGAGTAGAAGCTACCTGGAAGTTTGTGCAGTGTTCTGAAATCAAATGCAAATAGAGGCAAATTAGGGCATCGCGATGGATTTCCAAATGAGGCGACCGAGCATGCATGCACTTCTCGCCCTGAGGACTTCTTCTTACTTCTTTACTTAGTTGCTTAGCTTAGTTAGCTATTTGGTTCTGTACTTAAATAGTTAATGCCCTTAGCTATTCAATTTGTGTTGTAATAACTAGTTAGTTAACTTGTTAGTTAATTAGCTTGTTTTGTAATAATTAGTTAACTAGGATTAGTTAATTAGTTTCGTTTTGTAATAATTAGTTTAATTAGCTTAGATTAGCTAGTTAGCTTATTATTCGGACCCTCCGTCGAGAGAGTGAATTCTGTAATAAGCGTGCATGTGTGTGATGCATGTCTTCCAACCCCACGTCTGTCTCCTTTTTACTTATCTGCTTTCAGTGGTTAGTTTTAGGGCATATCTCAATTAGCATCCTTATGCTTGCATATGTGCATCATTCATTTGTCTTGCATGCACCAGGCTCGGCGCATCATACAAACTGCATTGTATTTCAATACACTTTCTTGAATACATGTATCAAGTGTTGCATTCATATGCCATCTTAGATAGCCGAGCCTACTTAGTTGCATTATTGCATGTGTTGCATTAGGCATCTTAACATAGCTAGGATCATGCATTGATTACTAATTAGCTTCTGTTTTGGCTTGGAGTACACTGTGAGTGTTTATACTTTAGCATCCTTGCATGTGTGTAAGTGATTGCCATGATTAGCGTGATTGCCCTGATTAGCATGCTTGCCATGAGGCTAACTGCTTAAGTGTTTAACTGCATGAATGCCTGTGGATGAAGGCTTCATTGTTTGAATTAGAACAATTCATCAGAATGTGTGTTTTAAGCCCACTTGAGAGTGGCAAATCATGTTGTTTTCTAAGCCCACTTGAGGGTGGCAAAATCCGTGACTTAGCCTACTTGCGAGTAGCAACTTCAAACCAGTTTCAAACAAACGAACATGAGATGTTTTGTTCCAAATCGAGCGATCTAGTCTATACTTGTATGCTGTGCGCATCACATAGTAAACTAGCTAATAACCGGAATAAGAACACGTGTTTTCAAAAACAACATATCATGTTAGTAGAGGCCGATCTTTGATCGGGCGAGCGGGGGTGCTCATTTCAAGACCTTCCCCTCTCGTACCCAAGTTCGTGAGCCGAGGCAACTTTGGTGATGACAGATACGTGGCCTTAGGCACGAGTCAGGGTTTCCTAAATTTTCCAAAACAAAATATTTAGGTGGCGACTCTGAAATCTGGCAAAGCAGTCCATGTTTGGCACTTTTTGATTAAAATCAATTTTCCAAAACAATTGCTGGATTTAGACTCTTTGGTGATTTATCAATCTTACATTGCACTTTGTGAGATTAGATTCAAAACCGTGACATGAGTCTGAACTGTAGTAGCTAAGAACCACGATTCAAGCCCTCGTGCGCGGAGCGGAGTTCCCGGTGGTCTACAGCTATGTGGTGCAATGTAGTGCTCAGAATGTAAAATACAACACTTTTTCATCAAAAAACTGGTTTTCATTCCGATCATGGTTTCTTTTTACAAAAGAGTACAAAGTTTTTTATGGAACATAAAACTGTCTAAGTTGTACAATGTGCTACACTACTAGCTAAAAGAAACTAAACAAAACACAAAAATCAGTGCTAGCTATCTCAAGCTCTAGAGGCCTTCTTCGTCCTCTTCCTTGGCGGAGTGGATTCTGCAGAGCTGTCTCCATCTGCACCGCTATCTGAACTTGATGCGGAATCAGAACCGGCACCGGAATCGCCGTCACCCTCTGCATCAGAACCTGACTCAGCCTCATCTCCACTAGTAGAATCTGAGCTAGCATCACCATCTCCACTTTCGAATAACTCAGCATGCTGGTCTACAGCCTCCTCGGTCTCGCTGGTCTCATCATCATCGCACATGATAGGCTCACGACGTCCCCTCGGCCGCGTACTGGAGCCTGTCTCTCTCTTCTTATTGCTGGAGGGGGGGCTGATGGTCCTGCTGCTGCTGCTGCCGGTGCTGTCGGTAGAGGTGGGACTTGAAAAGGCAGTTGAGATGTGTCAGCCACAGTATATGTATCAGATGCAAGTATAGTGTGCAGAATGAGTATATGCAGAAGTCAGATATGGTGTGTGAATGCAATGTGGTAGATGTGATCTATATATGCAGTCTATCAGTGCAGTATGGGGAAATGTTCAGTTAAAGTGTAAGTTTCAGTATGTCAGCAGAAATATGATGACCGAAATGTAGGAAAACTAAAAATTTACTTAGAAGCCATGAAAGCCGAGCAGTGCCTCCCTCCTTAAGATCATGCCCTCGAATGAGGCCAACATCTCGAGCAATCCCTCGACATACCCTACAGGGGCCTGCAAATGCAATTTGGAATGATCAGTGTCTGAAAGGAATGAATGTTTGAGTATCTGAGCAAGAATGGAAAAAAAGAAGACTGTAGTATGTACCGGAGGTGAATCAGGTGTCCTAACATATCTATGACCAGGCAACGGAGGCTCAATCAGAATCTGATAAGCCTCTCTGGAGTACCGCCAACCTGTCCACTTAGTCAGGAGCAATGGCTAGCTAAAACTCTACCTAGTAGGGGGCATCTCTCTAGCCCTGTCCCTCGATGCTCGGGCCCTACTCGTCGAAGGGGCATCGGCTGCTCTCCCAGCACGAGCATGAATACCCGTCAAAGGAGGCATGAGGTGCGTCTGGATGTATGTCGTATAGTCTCCCTCTCCGAGAAAATAATCGGCCTCCACACCTCGTGTAAAGTCGATAAGCTCCTGCGAGGAGAAACTCTCCGTGGCTCGCATAGATGGCGGAGGTGACATGGGAACTATCTGCAGTGGCAAACCCAAAGTCTGGCGTAGGAAGTGCTCACCCAGGAACCAGGCTTGGCCTATCGGTCCCTCAAGCACGAGCTGATAACGAGAAGCTCCCTAAGCGCCGGCGAACTCATATCTGACACCTTCCGGCCTCGTCGGCCAGGGATGCCATGAGATCTGCAGACATCAAATGCACAGATTGTTAGTTGCGATTGGATATGTAATATGAATCGGAGCCAAAGATAGAAAGAATTGTAGGTTTTGAATTACCTCTGCTGCCCTCACTGTATCGAAATACCGGCGAAAAAATGAAAGGGTCTCTCGGGTCCTCGGCTGGCATCTCCCATTGTACCTGTGAAAGTATGGCACCCCAGGAGGCATCTCGACCTCCGACTCTGGGGCAAGTGTCGGAAAATAGGCATACACCCATAGCTGCAAAAAGCAAAAGGGCAACAATGAGTACTATTTAAACACAGATAATGCGGAAAGCATAATATGTGTGCAATGTCCAGAGGATACAGAATACAGAGAGAATGTAGAAAGCAAGGTGTGTAGTGCAGGTTACAGAAAGTACAAATGCAAAGCGGAGATCAGACTGTGTGTGTGCAGTGCACAGAAAGTGCAAAGCGGAAAACACGGCAAAGAGTGTAAAGCAGAAATGTAAAACATACCTCCTAGGCTCTCCAATAGCCACCGACTCTGTTTCCGCTCCTGCGGGACATCGAGCTCATGTTGTAGTATAAAGTAGCGAGGCCAGCGCCGCCCCAGTTGTAATGCCGGACCTGAGACAAGTCCACCAAAGTACTCAAAAGATATAGCCCGACTATGTTCGCCCTATCGGCGAATAAGGTAGTGCCAAAGAGGAACATCAAGAAGCCTCGGGCATACTACTCGATCTCCTCTGCAGTCTTCAGAGCTGTCCCTCTGAACTGGTTTGCAAACCAGCTATACCGAACTACCCTGATCGGAAGATAGGTGGGCGTCCCCCAGCAAATAGATCTCGACGACCTCCCACTCGCCCATGTCAGTATTGTATGGAATCGGCCGGCCTCCTGCCTCGATGCCCGTGAGCATAGCAAATCGTACGGGGTCATCGTCATGTCTCCCGCGGTAGAGAAATGGAAAGAGTTAGTGGTGTCCCACCATCTCTCTACCAGCGGACCAAGTAGGGACCTGCTCACCATGAGGCACGACTTCCCCATGTAGAATAAGCCAAACCCGACCTCGTTGACGATCTGGCAGACACTAACGGGGAAGTCCATGTACCACTCTCTCGCAGATGTGGTCCTATATCCTCGGGTAAAACGGGAGTCCACCTGTGTTCAGAATGAGCAGATGAAAGGCAGTCTTAGAAATACAGTGCGTGGATGTGATTAGAGTAAGCGGATGAAAAACAGTGTAAGAAATACAGTGCATGAATATGTTTGGGATGAACAGATGAAATACAGTGCAAAAATACAAGCTATACAGGAAATGCAAAGTACATCATGGAAAATGTAAGGAAACAGTGCGTACCTCGGAGGTGCCGTAGGATAAGTGAGACTCTGGCTCTCGCAGCAAGAGATCATCTGTTGCGCCTTGTGCGAATCCGCTGAAATGACAGATTGTATCAGGCGGTAGTACATGCACCTCTAGGTGATATGTCACTGGATCGAAGAGTCGGACTCTGGGTGGTAGTGGTATATGCTCGGGATCTCCCTCCATCCCTGGAGAACCTCCGTCGTGGGGAATGTCATCTACCATCTGGAAAGAAGGTGAGAAAAGTAGACAAAAATGAGAAAAATAGGTGGAAAATGCCAAAAGTCAACAAAAGTCAACTCTTGGAGAGAGAAAATAGGAGAAAAAGTCGAAGCCCGAGAAAAGGTGCCAAACCCAAGAGAAACTCGAGGGAAATAAACCTCAAGTGGCGGAAATGGAGAAAAAAACACTGAAAAGAAATTCCAATCGGTTCAAAACAGAGGAAATCAAGAGGTTTTAGCGAATCAACTTCGCATGGGACATTGGAAAACACGTATAAAGCTCGGATCTAGAGGGGAAAAGTGTCTAGAGAGGAAGAGGAAGAAATTTCGGCAATAGAGTTGTGAGGAAATGAGGCTTGGAGATGCGTACTTAAAGATCTATATGCAAGAAGACCAAAATGGCCTCAGATTGCCACAGGTGGCCGACAACATTCATAAGTGGTCTGCAGGTGGCTGACACCCCTCCAGGGTGGCCGACGGCCTCCCAGTGTTCTCCTTGTGTGTTTTGTTGCTGTTTTGTGCCCTTGGTTCTCAAGAAAATACAAGGAATGTTCACTTTTTAGCTCAAAGTGTCTCTGCGGAAGTTTTGAACCATGTCTTCGGTGCGTGACTCATCACTAGTCAACATGAACGAGGTGTATCCTTTTGAAATATATTGTGACTCCTCCAAGAGGTAAATCGGAGATTGCGATTGAGTCGGTGTCATTGCATAGAACGTGTATTTCTTTATTCGGTATTTTACGTCGAGCATGTTGTTAATCTCGCATTGAACATGCATTTTTGCAATTGGCCATTGTATGCATCCTATCCTATTGCGTAGGATATGTATTTCTTTGTCTCTTGCATAGAACATGCTTTTGTCATTACTGCATTGAGCATGCTTTGCTAACCTTGCGAAGAACATGCAGTGTTACTATGTTATGCTTGTTAAGTCTCTTTCTTATGTCGGCACGATATTGTATGTACGGTTCATTCAGAGGAGTTCCAGGTGAAATCATTCATGTCCTTCGAAATACTCGCTTTGGTTAGAAACATTCGGGTACGCCCAGTGTTTACACCACTCCTTTTGGTTAGAAACATTCGGGTACGCCCGGTATTTACAACTCTCATTTTGGTTAGAAACATTTGGGTACGCCCGGTGTTTACACCACTCCTTTCGGTTAAAAGTATTTGGACATAGTCCGATGCTTATACCACACCATGTTTTGGTTAGAAACATTGGGATGTGTTTCGACGTTTATACCACTCCCGGTTAGAAGCATTTGGACGTGTTCCGATGCTTATACCACACCTCCTTTCGGTTAGAAACATTCGGGCGCACTAGGGGTTTACACCACTCTCTTTCTCCTCTCGTGTGCAACGCGTTGGAACGCTTTGGTTAGAGACATTTGGGTGCGTCCTAGTGTTCTCATTGCCTTTTCTTCTCTTGCACACGATGCGTTAGGATGCTTTCGGTTAGAAACATTCGAGTACGCCTAGTGTTTACACCACTCTCTTTCTTCTCTTGTGCTCGACGCGTTAGGATGCTTTGGTTAGAAACATTTGGGTGCGCCCGGTGTTTACACCACTCTCTTTCTCCTCTCGCGTGCGACGCATTTGGACGCTTTGGTTAGAAACATTCGGGTACGCCTTTGTTATTACACCACTCTCTTTCTCCTCTCGCGTGCGACGGGTTAGGACGCTTTCGGTTAGAGACATTTGGGTGTGTCCCGGTGTTCTCATTTCCTTTTCTCTTCTCGTGTGCGACGCGTTAGGATGCTTCAGCTTAAAACATTTGGGTATGTCCCTCTGTTTGCATCATCTTTCTTCTCACGTGGGCAACGCGTTGGAATCTTGTTTGGCACCTCTGGTGCACTCGATGAATTGTGTTATTCTTCGCTTTCTCTACGCGAGGCGTAGTTAAGATTGCGTAATTTTCTTACATCCTTTCTACATGAAATTTGGTTTGGCTCGTTTGCTTACTTCTTTTATGTATGAGATTACTATAGCATTTCTTTGCATAGCGCTTGCATCTAGATGTTTCATTACAGCGTCATTGCATGATCATAAGTTATGTTGTTGCATCGTGCATATCATTTGCATCTTGCCCCAGAACTATGCTGGTTTGATTTCTTGCAAAGGGATACGTAGGCAGCCTGCGAGCCCAACTGTTCTTTTTTGTGCTTGTTTGTTTGTCTAAGTCTTCGGTCTTGTCAAAAATGGGTCGTCTTTGGGCTTTGACATTCACTCCCGTCATTTTATGACTTCCGAGTTCTGTCAAAGAAGGGCAACTGTAGACACCACATTTTTTACCGTCCTCAAGACTTGGACATCATCGTTTGTGCAGTCGATAATTGTGCTTGTTTGTGTTCGTTTTGAGCGCCTGAAGTCCTCGGCAGAACGCCTTGTCTTTGAGCCTCTAAACCTATTTGTTTTGTGCTTCTTTTTTGGCCAAAACCTTGTTGCCTCTTGCCTGGAAGGGGGAGGGAACTTGTCGGCCAGTCCTAGGCCTTGTCGGCCACTAGTTGTGCCGGTCGGGTACTTGTGGTGGCCAACGGCCATTTGTCTCATTTTTTAGATATTTGTTTGCCAGCTGTGCCAGCTGTTGTTCACTAAAGTGCATCTCCATACACGTGTGTGGTAGGATGATTACAAGCCTAAACCTTGATTTTCTATATATAGGGGGTGCTCTCCCTCATTTGGAGGGGTTCGAAAAATTTGGATCAAATTTCTCTCTCTCTCTCTCTCTCTCTTCTTATTTTGTGTCTTAAAGTTAGTTTTCTCCACACTTTTGCACATCAACCCTTAACCAAACTTGACCACCTTGGAGCTGAGGTCCCTTAGAGGCTAGTTTGAGCTTTAGAAGGAGGTTTGAGCCTGAAATTGTGGCTATTTTGTGTTGTGCTTCAAAGATAGAGAACTTACTTCATTTAAGCTTATTGTGCACACTTGTTTTGCCATCCTTTTGTATTGTTTTTGAGCTGGTTTTCAACTACAAAAGACTCTGGTTTTTGAGGTTTAACATGATGGTTTGAGGCTATTTTGTGTTAAGAGGTGATCCACCCTTCTTGTTGCTTAATTGTGTAGACTTTTGCACTATCTTTTAGCATATTCCAATCAAACTTTTTGGGCCTTTAAACCACTAAAACTCAGAGTTATTTCAGTGGCAAAAACTCTCTTTTGAAGTTCAAAATTGGAGGTGTTAGCCTCCCCTCCTTGTGTCTTGTTTACATGCTTAGATGGCTTAACATGGGAGCATGTTTTTCTAGCATTTTGTACCTTAATCTCAGCATGTTTTTGCTACTATTTTGACTGGTTTCCGCTCTGTTTTGAGCTGGTTTGATCCTTTGAGGCTTGTATTGTGTGGTTGTAGTGTAATTTCCTTCACCAGTTTGTTGTTTCAATGCTTTGATCATCATTCTTTTGAGTCGAAAGCATGTTTTAGTGTTATTTTGCATATAATTTCAGCATCATAAGCACTGTCACATGCTCCTTTGTTTCACTCTTTCATTCATTTTGAAAGTAACTTTGAACCCCTTGTTGGCTTAAGTGTGAAATTGAGACACTCGTGCTTAATGGTTTAATTCCTTTAGGAGTTCATTATCAACGACATGAGGTCTCTTTCATGCTCAAGGAACTTGTGGTTTAAGCCTACTTTCAATTAGAGGACACTCACCTTTTGGACTAATCAATTAAAGAATGGATTGGTAATCTAAAATGAGTAAACAAAATGAACAAAGTAAAAGAGGCAAGATAAAGCATCTTTGTGTTGCATTACATGTGTTCGAATCGGACGTTAATTCGAATACGAGGAAAATAGGACATTTCATACTCAAAGTGATGAAACGTGCCATTTTTCTCGGTCACCATCACCCTTGATTATACATGATAGGGTTATGGCTTTGTTAAGTCTTGTTTTGCACTCATTAAGCTTCTACA
Source organism: Camellia japonica (assembly GCA_030407325.1). Lineage (NCBI taxonomy): Eukaryota > Viridiplantae > Streptophyta > Magnoliopsida > Ericales > Theaceae > Camellia > Camellia japonica. Next base: position 83,743,923 of record JAPPVO010000010.1, on the reverse strand, counting down.
AGCTTGGTTCTTTAGCCATCATGCATGGAAATGCTTGGTTGATGGTTTGAGGGCCAAGAGTTACACTCCTTTGAGCTTGTGTAATGATAAGGAGAGTAGCAGTACATACACTCCTTGAGAATACACTGCTTTGCCTCTATTTGCTCTCTGTTGCAGGAAAAGAAGAAGTTCAGAGAAGGGGTGGCCGACCGCCATCAGTAGTGGCCGACGGCCACTAGCAGTAGCCGACCGGCTACTAATGGTAGCTGACGGCCACCATTTGTCGCCGACCGGCCATAAATGAAAAATTGCACAAGTGTGCTCCTGAGTTGGAGCAGAGGCATTCTGGAAGGTGGCAGTATTGTTGGTGTTCAAGCATGTGCAAACAGAAGCTGTAACGGCAAGGCAGTGGCATTTTCGGGAGAAGAATCTGAGCATGCATGTATCCCTCACCCTGAGGCCATTTATTCACTTTATTCATACAAGTGTCAAGTGTTGTAATTATTCAATTAGCATAGATAGTTAATTAGTTTAATTGCTTTAATTAGCTTAGCATAGCTAGTTATTCAACTTTGGTTTGTAATAATTAGTTAACTATAATAGCTAATTAGTTTTGTTTTGTAATAGCTTAGCTTAATTAGCGTAGCTAGTTAGCTTTCATTCATTTGGACCCTCTTTTGCGAGGGCATAATGTTGTAATAAGTGTGCGTGCGTGTGTGCATGTCTTCCAACCCCACGTCTTTCTCCCTTTTATTTCAATCACTTTTGATGGTTAGATTAGGGACATGTTTTAATTAGCATACCTTATGCTTGCATGTTTGCATCCATTCATTTGTCTTGCATGCACCAAGGCTCGGCGCATCATTCAAACTGCATTGCACTTTCAATACTTCTTTGAATATGTGTTTAACCACATGTTATCAAATTGTTTCATATGCTATATTGGTAGTCGAGCCTATTAATTGCATTGTTGCATGTGTTACATTAGGCATCTTGTATAGTTAGGATCATGCTTTTTTCTAACTAGTTTTTGTGTTGGCTCGGAGTACGCAGTAAGCTTTTATGCTTTAGCATACTTGCATAAGTGTGATTGTCATATTGCCATGTTTCACATGCTTGCCATGAGGCTATGTGCTTATATACTAAACTGAATGAATGCCTGTGGATGAAGGCTTGTCGCTTGAATTGGAACAATTCAATAAATGTGCGTTTTAAGCCCACTTTGTTGTGGCAAATCATGTTTTAAGCCCACTATATTTGGTGGCAAATCCGCATTTTTAAGCCCACTTGAGGGTGGCAAATTCAAACCATTTTCGAACAAACATGAGTTGAATTGTTCCAAGTTTTGCAACTAGTATACTTGCTTGTGTGCATCACATAGTAAAGCTAGTTTAATAACCGGAATAAGAACACATAATGTTTATAAAATATCATATCATGATTAGTAGAGGCCGATCTTTGATCGGGCGAACGGGGGTGCTCATTTCAGGACCTTCCCCTTTCGTACCTAAGTTCCCGAGTCGAGGCAACTTTGGTGATGACGGACACATGGCCTTTGACACGAGTCAGAGTTTCCTAAATTTCCCCAAAAAACAAAATATTTAGGTGGCGACTCTGTAATCTGGCAAAGCAGTCCAATTTTGGCATTATTTGATTGAAAGTCGATTTTCCAAAACGATTTGCTGGATTTGGAATCTTTGGTGATTATCAGTTTCACATTGCACTTGTGAGACTAGATTCAGAATCACGGGAGTCTGAACTGTGAGGCCATCTTTTCAAACCCTTTCCGAAAGGCGGGGGCGCAGAAAAAGGCGAGTCCGCAGTTTCTGGCGACTCCGCTGGGGACTTAGAGAACTTAACTCGAACTCATGATATGTTGTTTTATCTACACTTATGTGTTTCTTTGCATTACATTTGCATCAATGCACTTAAGTCATAGTGTTTGCCATCTGTTATTCCTTAGTGGTTTGCTGGAGGCTTACTTGGAAAAGCTTGCCAAAAGGCTGACCGGTTACGGGCTCTGCCACGATTAGAACACAACCCTTGGATCTAGACTACCACTATACTGTTTGATCCTCATTTCACTTCTCAGTGTTAGGAGCGAGAGGTATATTAGGTAGTCTTACTGAGGCACCCTTTTTGACCAATCGACCTAGTTGCATATCGGAAGCCATAGAGACTGTTCCAAACTAGGACAGGTTGCTTACCGAAATGTAGGATTGTATGAAACCGCTTGTTTGCGTAGTGAATCCCTAGTTCCTGATGAAATTAGGAGAGGGTAACCCTACCCCATCATAGGGGTGTTTTGGCTCTCACTTGCTTGATACGTGCTTTTTAGAGTGAAACTCTATAGGAATGTATGTATCAGTTGCAAGTTTGGGTATCAGTTTGAGGGTATCACTTTTGAGGCAAAGATTTGGGGCAGAAATTAGTGTTTGAGTACAGTTATCCAGCTTAAGATTACAACTGTGTGTTGTCTCTGTCTGAGCCGAGGTGCTGTGCATTTTCTGATTTCTGTCTCTTTTGCTTTATTTTCTTTTTGTAAGGTAGTGTTTCACAATTGCTTCAGACGAGGCAGTTACTCCCCAAGCACTCTGGACTCGAGTAAAGCGACTTTACCTATCTGGGGATCTTGTAAGAGGACAACCAGTGTTTGCTTTGCTACCCCCGGTTACAAGACGAAGGAGTGTCAGGCATAACTCACCGGTTCGACAGTTACCTTCGTTCAGCGAAGTCCAGTTTTCTGCTTCCACCTCGGAAAGAGAGTACACACTAGTTCTGATAGATCAGCACCCCTTGGACAACATGGAAGAAATACTACGCCAATTTCAACAGACTATCGAGAATATGCAGCTAGATGCTACCCGCCAAGCGGAAGTCACCGCCCACCAAGCGGAAATTGCAGCCCAGCAGGCTGAGTTGATCAATAGGCTCTAGCAGCAACAACAACCACAATAAGCAGCAGCTTCTGCTTCACATCCACCCCCAGTCAGGGTTCCCGAGATTACAACTAATGTCCAGGAAAATATGGACATTCCAGCAGAGCCAGTTCCACCCCAGACTTCCAAAGCACCGGTTTACCCAACAGAGGCGCCTTTTGAGTTTGTGGTCGACCTTACTGCGTTGAAAGTGAGCAAGCTTGAGAAGCTTTTTAAACGAACTCAGGGTGTGAATTCGATCCCAGATATAGAGGATGGCTATACTGATGCGGCGGTGACATTGCCAGATAGGTTTAACATGATGCATATAGACCGTTTTGATGGCTCAGGTGATCCCACGGTCCACTTGCGGCTATTTTCAAACATTCTGCGACCGATGGGCCTATCTAGACTGCAGAAGTTATCTCTCTTCGGCCAGACCCTGTCGAGTATCGTGACCATCTGATACGCTAAACTTGAAGACTCTGTAAAAAGAAACTGGGAAGAGATGGCCGAGGCTTTTATAGCTCAATACTTCTACAACACACAGATCGAGGTCATAACTCGTGATCTCGAAGCAACTAGCCAAGAGGCAATGGAGGGCTTCTCCGATTTTGTCACCTGGTGGAGGGCCAAGGCCTCCAAAATGACCACCCGACCGGCTGAAAAGGACCAGATCCGAATGGTGGTCCGTAACTTACAACCGAGGCTGCTATAGAAGATGATAGTCTTACCTCTGCCTATATTTGCTGACCTCCACGAAATAAGGGTGCAAATAGAGGATGCAGTGAAACAGGGTTTGATAGAACACGAGAAAGAGCAGCTCAAGAGGGCTTTCACACGTAGTTCGAATGCGACTACCAGCAGTAGTGCAGTTACAAGGCCTTCTGATGTTGGTATGGTCACCACCACATCGAAAACCGCTAATCTCTTTACTGGAATAGCCAATACACCCCCTCAAACTTCCAACCATCAGGCTCGGGGCCAGAGGGTATTCACCCCACTCTACATGTCTCTATCTGCGGCCTTGAGGGTCTTGATCAGAAAAGGGCATTTGAAGCCGTTAGAACAACGCCCATTGCCCAATCCTCTCCCTCTTACACACAACCCAACCAAGTATTGCGCCTTCCACCAACATCATGGTCATGATACTGACCAGTGCTTAAGACTTCATCATGAGATTCAGGATCTCATTGACAATAATGTGATAACGCCTCCTGAAAAGCCCAATGTCACTACAAATCCCCTCCCACCACATAACCAATCCCCTCCACCCCGGCAAATAAACCTTATCCAAACACTGGCCGTCCCATATGACCCCAGTATATACATCACCCCCTCCTACCTACCCAAGCCGGCGTTGTTCATCCTGGAAAGCACAGATGTGTGCATGATGAACGTGTGCACATCCTAACCCAAGCTTGAGGTGGTGACCGTGGTAGAGGAAGGCAAGGTGTCCTTGGTGGAGAATGGGGATGTCTACCCAGTACCTGAGGGCTCCATGGACTTATCTGATGAGGAATACAACCCATGCCGTTATATTGTGCCAACCAATCAGGCCAAACCAGAGCTGGAGTTGCCGACAGGAATGGAGGTTAGTGTAGTCGGGGAGGATTGCCTAAGCCAGGGAATGGATGACTTAGCCAACCTCGAAGAGGACATTAGCAACTTGCAGTTCTTCGATGAACAAGATCTGGGGAGTGTTCAGATTGACTGGTTTGATATGAACGGATCAGCGGGTAATTCGGGGTGGCTCAGTGATTAACCAGATGTTGATGAGGGACTTCAACCCAAGCTAGAACAGCTGGAAACAAAAACCGCTACAAGGGCCGGAACGGCCGATGACAAGTGAAAGTTGCTGGAGAGCACCGGTACTAAGAATTTTGCTCAGGAATTGAGTAGTGTTAGTACAGCTGATATAGAGCAAGAGGCCGCTCTGAAGCGGTTGAATAAGAAAGAGTTGAGAATAGTCAGGAAGCTAGAATAGCCAAAGGCCCTGCGGGAAATAACTGTGATGTTGATGTGGGAATACTTACAACAAAACTGGATAGTTGCTTGTCGGTTGCAGGAGGAATATGGTGGGAAGATTATGACCTGCATCTTGCCCATACTGGTGAAGATTGGGGACAGTATCTGCCAGACGATACTTGGTGTTATGAGAAAGTGGATCACATGACTAGGAGCGGGCTGTACTTCAAACCCTCACACCTGGACCAACCAGAAGCATCTAGAAAGGATAAGGAAACTGAGAAATAGAGGGAGAAACTATTAGAAGAAGAAACTGTACAGAAGCAACTGAAGAAAATTCAGGTGGACATATCTATCTGGGTGTTGCTCATGGCTTCGCGCGTCCACCGGCAAGTTGTATTGTCTGCAATGGATAAGGCCAAGCTATCTATCGACACAACTCCGGAACAATTAGTGGGACTGGTCTTCCCGAGAGGCGTTTCGCTGACTTTGACCTTCACGGATAAGGAATTACTGCCCGAGGGCTTGGCGCATAACAAACCGCTATACATCTCAGTTGAATGCAGAGAGAAGTGGGTGCCGGTTGTGTTGGTTGACATTGGGTCTGCAATCAATGTTTGTCTGTCGCGCACAGCTTATGCTATTGGCTTGAAGCCGGTAGACTTTGTACCAACAGCCCAAGTGATACGGGCTTATGACAACAAAAGTCGAGAGGTGATGGAGATAGTCCAAATCAAAACACAGGTTGGCCCGGCGCAACAAGACATTGAGTTTCACGTCCTAGATGTTCCGGCCACTTTTATCTTGCTCCTTGGACCGCCGTGGCTGCACCAAGTAAAGGTTGTCTCTTCCACCTTGCATCAAATGCTGAAGTATCCTCTCGAAAAAGGAGTAGCCATTGTTTTTAGGAATTCTTCTGTGCATCCTCCGCCGGAGGTCACTACAGTTGTATTGGAGATTGTGCACGGTGACGAGGATGTTTTCTTGTCGGGTTTTACCTTGGCCGAGGCCCGGGTGGTACAAAACATCTTAGCTATTGACGAGGGATTGTACATTAGTGCTCAATCAGTCCACCTCATGAACATGCTATAGCATGTACCTGGGATGGGATTAGGGAAAAGCGGCTGGAAGGGCATTGCTGCACTGGCCGAAGTGCCACATAACCCTTATGTCTTTGGCCTGGGCTACACACCCACCAGAGAGGACTGAGTTCAGAAAGGAAAGGAAAGGAAATGGCAGGAAGAGCCAAAGCTAAGCAAACTGGGAAGCACTATGAGCTAGTGCATAGACCAATTCAGGGAACTATGAACGGCCGCTTTGTCGGGGAGGGGGAAGACTTCGCGTTTTGTGGCTTTTTTGAGCCATGGTTAAACTTTGAGAAACGGTACTTGCCCGACTTTGAGATTTTCTTTGACCTACAACTACAGAAGGATGAAGCCGCAAAGGAACAGACTAATCTACCAGCTGAGATTGAACAGAGTACAGAGGATGAGTCCAATGGTAGTGAACTTGAGATGGGAGCAGCGCTGGCTAGTCTCCTTTCAGATCCTCAGATCAAACCGGAGAGCTTGGGCGATGACTTCACCGTTTCTATGATCGGGGCAAACCCAGTTGTGGACCCTTCTACTGGCATTCTGGATGCATCCAACACACCCTCTCTTATTTGGCAGCTAAAGGAGGGCTTTTTGTCCAGCAGTTCTGAATCAGGTAGTGAGTCAGAATCTGATTCCACAGAGTCTGCAGAGTCGAAATCTAATTCTAGTTCTTCAAAGTCGGAGTCCGATCCAGAGTCTATGGGTACTGAGAAGGATCCGCATCTGGTCCAAATCGGGTCCACGTTGTCTTCAGAGGAACGCGAGCGCTTAGTCACTTTGTTAAAAGATTTCAAAGATGTTTTTGCGTGGTCCTACAAAGACATGCCTGGAATCGATCCTGAGATTGTACAGCACCGGATCCCTCTTGACCTGGAGGCCCAACCCGTCAAATAGAAGCTTCAGAGAATATGCCCGGATTGGGCTTTAAAAATCAAGGAAGAAGTCACCAAGCAGATAGACGCAGAGTTTTTGCTAGTATCTGAGTATCCTACTTGGTTGGCCAACATTGTTCCGGTGCCGAAGAAGGATGGCAGAATTCGGGTGTGTGTGGATTTCAGAGATTTGAACAAAGCTAGTCCGAAGGGCGACTTTCCTCTACCGCACATTGACGAATTGGTGGACTTCACCACAGGCCATGCGTTGCTCTCCTTTATGGATGGGTTTTCCCGGTATAAACAGATCTTGACGGCACCTGAGAACAGAGAAAAGACTACCTTCACCACGTCATGGGGAACCTACTGCTACAGGGTGATGCTATTCGGTCTGAAAAATGCTGGGGCTACTTACCAACGAGCTGCGACCACGGTCTTGCATGATATGATCCACAATGAGGTTGAGGTATACGTGGACGACATGAGTGTCAAGTCCAAGGAAAGAAAGGGCTACTACACCGCCTTGAAGAAATTTTTGCAACGGATCAGGGAATATCGATTGCGACTAAATCCACAGAAATGCATTTTCGGTGTCACAGCAGGAAAAATGCTAGGGTCCTTGATCACACAGAGGGGCATTGAGGTTGATCCTTCCAAAATCAAGGCTATCCTAGAAATGCCACCACCAAGGACTGAAAAGGAGGTGCCAGCCTTTCTGGGTAAAGTGCAATTCATAAGATGGTTTATTGCAAAATTAACCTTGACTCGTGAACCATTAATTGGTCTCCTAAAGAAAGGAAAGAAATTCCAATGGTATAACCGATGCCAGGTTGCTTTTGAGCAGATCAAGCAGTACCTCCAGAACCCGCCCGTGTTGACACTGCCAGAGCCGGGGAAGCCGTTGATTTTGTATCTGTCAGTAACCGACACGACAATGGGCTGCATGCTATCACAGGAATCTGAGGATAGAGTGGAGAAAGCCATCTATTACCTGAGCAAGAAGATGCTGGAATATGAGACCCGTTACATTACGCTGGAGAAGGCTTGCTTAGCCTTGGTATGGGCTACCAAGAAGTTGAGGCACTACCTGTTAGCTCACTCCGTAATTCTGGTTTCGAGATTAGATCCCATCAAATATCTCTTCGAGAGACCAGCGCTTACGGGTAGGCTAGCCCGTTGGTTGCTTTTTCTCTCCAAATTTCATATGAAATATGTGACTCGCAAGTCTGTTAAGGGAAGGGCGGTAGCTGAGTTCCTGGAAGATCACCCAGTGGAGGGAGGCGAAGCAGTAGAATATCTATTCCCAGATGAGGCTATTCCGCAAGTCGAGGAAGAGATTTGGACCATGTACTTTTTTGGATCGTCTAACTAGTACGGTTATAGGATAGGGGTGTTGCTGATAGCACCCGACAATTCCCACATACCTTTAGCCTTCAAACTCTGGTTCAAGGTATCTAACAATGAAGCAGAATACGAGGCATGTATCGCTCGACTGGAAATCGGCCTGGAACTGGGGGCAAAACAGTTGGACGTCATTGGGGACTCGAACCTGGTTGTGTCTCAGGCAAAAGGAGAGTGGAAGGTTAAGGAAGAAAAGATGAAAATCTATCAGCAAACCCTGGATGTTCTGATTCCTAGGTTTGAGAGGCTAACCTTCATGCATCTGTGAAGAGACAATAATAGGTTCGCTGACATTTTATCAACTCTATCTTCTATGATAGACATCCCTTTGGGAGTCCGGATGCGTCCGATCATTATTGAACAGAGGTATGTGCCGGCCTATGAGTTGATCGCCACAATAGATGAAGTGCAAGATCAGAACCCCTAGTAGCATGATATCTGGAACTTCTTAGAAAAAAAAGGCTTATCCACCAGGGGCAAATGCCAAAGATAAAAGGGCAATACGGTGAATGGCCGCTCAGTTTATCATTACGGAGGAGAATGCGGTTCGCACATGAGCAGGGTGATGCTAGCTTGGAAGATTCTCAGACAGGGTTATTATTGGTCAACCGTGGAGGAGGATTGTATCGATTTTGTTTGGCAATGCCACAAATGCCAAATTCATGTTAATCACATGAATATCCCGCCGTCAATGTTGTACAACATGACTTTACCATGGCCTTTTTCAGTTTGGAGAATTGATGTTATTGGGGCAGTTACTCCGAAGGGGTCAAAAGGCCATGAGTATATCCTTGTGGCAATAGACTACTTTACAAAGTGGGTTGAGGACCAATCTTATGCAGTGTTGAAAGCATTGCAGATAGCCAAGTTCCTCAGGAATAATATTATTTGTCGTTATGGGGTCTCGAATGAGATCATTTCGAACAATGGTTCCCACTTTAAGAAAGAAGTGATCGACTTGTTGGAGAAATACAACGTGGCTTTTCATAAGTCATCCACATATCGGCCACAAACCAACGAAGCTTTTGAGGCCCCCAACAAGGACATGACTCACATTCTACAGAAGATGGTGGAAACTTACAGGGATTGGCCAGACAAATTTCCATTTGCTCTCCGGGGCTACAGAACATCAATTCGGACATCTACCGGGGTAACTCCGTATTCTCTAGTTTATGGGATGGAAGCTGTTCTGCCAATTGAAGTTGAGGTTACGTCGCTGCGGGTTATGGCTGAGTGCCAAATAGAAGAAGCGGATTGGCAGCAGAGCCGGTTCAAGGAACTTATGCTGTTTGACGAGAGGAGGCTGAAAGCACTGTACCATGTCCAAGGTTATCAACGCAAAATTGCCAGGGCTTTCAACAAGAAAATTAAGTCCAGGAATCTAAATGAAGGGGATTTGGTGCTAAAAGACAACCGAGCTCCCATCCATGACCCTAGGGCAAGTTCAGACCTAATTGGACTGGTCCTTACATCATCAAATCAATCTGGTCAGGTAGAGCTGTTATTCTTATGGACCTAGATGGCCTCGAATTTTCCCAACCAATCAACATGGACAAGTTGAAGAAATACTATCCTTGAGCGGCTCGCTAGGCTGAAAACCCAGAAGGGAAACCTAGGCAAAAGTTAGAGAACAAAAAATTTGAAATAAGAAAAACTGAGCTCGCAAGGTTGAAAACCCAGAAAGGGCGGCCTTGGCAAAAGTTAGAGCGCAAAAGGAGAGTGTTAATACCCGAGTGAACCCAAACCGAACTACGTAAGGCTTGATTCCCATCTTCAGATACGTAGACAACGTCATTCTGAAGTCCAGCCCTATACACTTCAAACTCAACTGTTCTGTCCATGAGATTGTTCAAGGCATCTTTGTCTTTTCTGTATCCAAGAGTTCGGTTGTGATCTTCACTATGAGAGCTGGTTTTAGTACTGTGCAGTGCCATTCAGACAAGGGGTAATTTTCCGTTTTCTATATTCAAGGTTGTACATTTTGAGGATAAAGTGCAAGCATGTCCAGTTGTGATGCTTATCGAAAATGGTTTTGAAAAGTTTTAATAAAAGTTGATTTTGGTCAAATTAATCTTTTTACAACTTAGACCATTTTTGGACCAAAGGGAAAATTTTCAGTGCCCACAACTTCAATTTCATTGATTTCAATACAAAGTTATCTAACTCTTGATACATATCAAAGTTGCTTTTTATTACATTCAAAGGAAAACTTGAAAGTTAGATCAAAGCGATAAACTGGAGGCACAGATGAGTCAGGTGTTCCTGTGTCCCCTTCCAGAGCTTGTAGAAGTTTCAGATGCTAAAGTAGTCCCGGTTTGCGCCTCTTCTTCAGGCCAAGCTATGCATTCACCAGAAAGAGTGCAACTGAAATAGGGAGCAGGAGCCAGAAGTTCTCTTATCCTCCATCCAGTGGGATATCGAGCTAGTTGTGCACCTCAGATTGGAAATGAAGCCGAGTACTCTACCCCCTCTTCTAGGCAAATCTGGTCGTGTCTGAACTGACGCGTAAACCGAAATGGAAAATAAAAGACATAGTGTGTCAAGCCAATCGGCTGAACACCGGGTTACCAAAACATGTTGTAGCTCATCTCGAGCAGATCAAGCCAGGGGTAATGCCACGCACTGTCAGTAGTGGACCTGTTGCACATCTAGTGGCACCACCATCCTTCGTTCGGGAAATTATCCTGTCGTTGACGAAAGCAATGACCTCGTGCTGAATATGCAAAGCAAGAGTCCACTACCTTCAACCTGTCCATGAGCCATATCTAGGGAGGGACGAAAAATAAAAGAGATTAAAGAATAGGGAGGTGTACGTGGAGAGAAAAAGTGAGAAAGGGTTTTGAGAGAAAAACAAAGCCTGAGGGCCGAGTGATGTGAGAAACACATGTAAGAAGGGTGGGAAACATTACCTACAAAAGTAACGGACTTCCTGCGAATTTGGTTGTCTCCTGCCTATGGAAAGCATGCAAGCCCATCAAAGTTTCAGCCAATGTCAAGCCAATACAGCTCTTGCCCTCTTTTAAACCTTGTGCCACTTCGATCAAGTGAATGCTAGACCCCCTGGAACCGGGGGCAAGTAGGAAATGAGCCAACATACACAAGCAAAGGGCATGCTGCCGAAAACTCTGCCAAAGACGGTCGCTGCGGTCACCGGCGTTAGAAAATCAATGAATGAGACTGGGAATATCCAGTTCTCTGTTGTGAACCAACGATCCGACATCGTGTAAAGTGAGCCCATACATCCTTCCTAAAGCCTAGATGTGACTAAAACGAAATTGGGGCAAGATTTCCTTATCACGCCGGGATTCTATCAAAACTTGGAACTCTTCAATTGTCGGACATATTTCTTGTCCCCCAAAGCTAAAAACATGGCTAACCGGGTTCCAACATCTGGCCGCGGCGTGAAGGAGTGGAAAACACAGTGGGGTACGACTTAGCGGGAATAGTGCATTTATCTCGAAAGCCCAGAAATTCACTTTTTTCGAACCATCTAAAGTTGCAATCCAAGTTAAGAGTTTTTCGTTAAAGAATGGCTCCATTTGTGGCAAAAAACAGAGCTGGAATGATGAAACTATGAAGTCCCAACTTTTGTAGAAGATAAGGCACTGAGTGGAAGACAAGTGGCAGCAATGTGGAGGCCCCCTGCATTAATGGCTGACCGGCCAGTTCTGGTGGCCAATCGGCCACCTATTGTAGCCGACCGGCCACTATTGGTGGCCAACATCCACTACTAGTGGCCAACAGCCCCTGTTTATGGCCAGCAGAATTCCTTTGGTCTTCTTGTGTGTTGAGAGTGTTGAGAACTTGTGTTTTGTTTTGCTCTTGATGCTCTGCTGTTTTGTTTTAGTAGTTTTGTTGAGTTGCTTGCAAATTGCTTTAATTTGTTTATCGAGTTGTTTTGCTTTGTTTATCAAGTTGTTGTGTTGCTTATCGAGTTGTATTTGTTTTGTCTATCAAGTTGTTGCATTGTTCGTCGAGTTGTTTTACTCAGTTTGTTATGTGTTGGTCGGTTCATTACCTGATTAAACAAATGCCGTTACAATGTCCAGTGTTCAATGTCCCTCAATCTTGTTTTTTATGCTATGTGGTGCAATGGAGTGCTCAGAATGTAAAATACAACACTTTTTCATCAAAAAGCTGGTTTTCATTCCGATTATGGTTTCTTTTTACAAAAGAGTAAAATTTATTTTAAAGAACATAAAACTATCTAAGTTGTACAATGTGCTACACTGCTAGCTAAAAGAAACTAAACAAAACACAAAAAATCAGCGGTAGCTGTCTCAAGGTCTAAAGGCCCTCTTCGTCCTCTTCCTTGGCAGAGTGGACTCTGCAGAGCTGTCTCCATCCGCACCGCTATCTGAACCTGATGCTGAATCAGAACCGGCACCGGAATCGCCGTCACCCTCTCCATCAGAACCTGACTCAGCCTTATCTCCACTAGCGGAATCTGAGCCGGCATCATTATCTTCACTCTCGGATAACTCGGCATGCTGGTCTACAGCCTCCTCGGTCTCGCTGGTCTCATCGTCGTCACACATGATAGGCTCACGGCGTCCCCCTCGACCGCGTACCAGAGCCTGTCTCTCTCTCCCTACTGTTAGAGGGGGTGCTGATAGTCCTGCTCCTGCTGCTGCCGATGCTATCGGTAAAGGTGGGACTTGAAAAGGTAGTTGGGATGTGTCAGCCACAGTATGTGTATTAGATGCAAGTATAGTGTGCGGAATGAGTACATGCAGAAGTCAGATGCGGCGTGTGAATGCAATGTGTCAGATGTGATCTATATATGCAGTTGTGGAGAAGTGGTTTGGAAATACTCTTCTGATCTTGGGGGACACTTATGATCCGCTGATAGTCACCTGAAAAGGAATAAACACTCCAGTCGGGGGTGCCGGAATTAGCACTCCGACGGACAAGTCAGTCTCCACACTCCAGAATGCTTGTATTCTAGGTTAAGCACAACAATTCTCACATACCTTTCTTATTCTGTTGCTCCTTTATTTATACTTGTTTCCTGGGCCTCGGGGCCAGGTCCACTTTTCACTCATTATCCTCTTATTTACTCGGCTCCATAGTTCAATATAAATTCGGTCTATCTGTATTACTCGGCATTCTGATCATGCAGGATAGAGCCGAGTAATACCTGTCTTCCAGAGTACGCTTCTGACTCTTCCAATTATCCGGCTCCCACAGCAGTCTATCAGTGCTGCGTGGGGAAATGTTCAGTTGAAGTGTCAGTTTTAGTATGTCAGTAGAAATATGATGACCGAAATGCAGGAAAACTGAAAAATTACCGAGATGCCATGGAAGCCGAGCAGTGCCTCCCTCCTCAAGATCATGCCCTCGAATGAGGCCAACATCTCAGGCAATCCCTCGACATACCTTGTGGTGGCCTGCAAATGCAATTTGGAATGATCAGTGTCTGGAAGGAATGAATGTCTGACTATCTAACCAAGAATGGAAAAAAAAGAAGACTGTAGTACGTACCGGAGGTGAATCAAGTGTCCTGACATATCTGTGACCAGGCAACAGAGGCTCAATCGAAATCTCATAAGCATCTCCGGAGTACTGCCAACCTATCAACTTAGACGGGAGCTCTGGCCAGCCAAAACTCTGCCTAGCGGGGGGCATCCCTCTAGCCCTGCCCCTCAGTGCTCGGGCCTTGCTCGTGGAAGGGGCATCGGCTACCTCCCGGTACGAGCATGAATACCCATCAAAGGAGGCATGAGGTGCATCTGAACGTATGTAGAATAGTCTCCCTCTCCAAGAAAATAATCGGCCTCCACACCTCGTGTAAAGTTGATAATCTCCTGGGAGGAGAGACTCTCTGTGGTCCGCATGGATGGCGGAGGTGGCATGGGAACTGTCTGTAGTGGCAAACCCAAAGTCTGGCGCAGGAAGCGCTCGCCCAGGAACCAGGCTCGGCCTATCGGTCCCTCAAGCACGAGCCGATAACGAGAAGGGCTCCAAGCGCCAGCAAACTCATATCTGACACCTCCTGGCATCATCGCCCAGGGCTGCCACAAGATCTGCAAACATCAAATACACAGATTGTTAGTTGCGATTGGATATGTAATATGAATCGGAGTCGAAGATAGAAAGAACTGTAGGTTTTGAATTACCTCTGCTGCCCTCACTGTATCGAAATACCGACGGAAAATTGAAAGGGTCTCTCAGGTCCTTGGCTAGCATCTCCCATCGTACTGGTGAGAGTATGGCACCCCAGGAGGCATCTCGACCTCCGACTCTGGGGCGAGTGTCGGAAAATAGGCATACACCCATAGCTGTGAAAAGCAAAAGGCCGACAGTGAGTACTGTTTAAACACAGATAACGCGGAAAGCAGAGTATGTGTGCAATGTCTAGAGAATACAGAATACAGAGAGAATGCAGAAAGCAAGGTGTGTAGTGCAGGTTACAGAAAGTACAAATGCAAAGTAGTGATCAGACTGTGTATGTGCAGTGTACAGAAAGTGCAAAGCAGAAAGGACAGCAGAGAGTGTAAAGAAGAAATGTAAAACATACCTCTCAGGCTCTCCAATAGCCACCGACTCTGTTCTCGCTCCTGCAGGACGTCGAGCTCATGTAGTAGTATAAAGTAGCGAGGCTAGCGCTGCCCCAGTCGTAATGCCGGACCTGAGACAAGTCCACCAAAGTACTCAAAAGATATAGCCCGACTATGTTCGCCCTGTCTGCGAATAAGGAAGTGCCAAATAGGAACATCAAGAATCCTCGGGCATACTGCTCGATCTCCTCTACAGTCTCCGAAGCTGTCCCTCTGAACTGGTCTGCAAACCAACTGTACCGAACTGCTCCCGATCGGAAGATAGGTGGGCGTGCCCCAGCAAATAGATCTAGGCGACCTCCTACTCTCCCATGTCAGTATCGTATGGAATCGGTCGGCCTCCTGCTTCGATGCCCGTGAGCATAGCAAAATCGTACGGGGTCATCGTCATGTCTCCCGTGGTAGAGAAATGGAAAGAGTTAGTGGTGTCCCACCATCTCTCTACCAGCGGGCCAAGTAGAGACCTGCTCACCATGAGGCACGACTGCCCTATGCAGAATAAGCCAAACCCGGCCTCATCGACGATCTGGCAGACACTAACGGGGAAGTCCATGTACCACTCTCTCGCAGATGTGGTCCCATATCCTCGGGTAAAACGTGAGTCCACCTGTGTTTAGAATGAGCAGGTGAAAGACAGTGTTAGAAATACAGTGCGTGGATGTGATCAAAGTAAGCGGATGAAAGACAGTGTAAGAAATACAGTGCATGAATATGTTTGGGATGAACAGATAAAATATAGCACAAAAATACGAGCTATATAGGAAATGCAAAGTACATCGCAGAAAATGTAGGGAAACAATGCGTACCTTGGAGGTGCCGTAGGATAAGTGAGACTCTGGCTCTCGCAGCAAGAGATCATCTATTGCGCCTTGTGCGAATCCGCTGAAATAACGGATTGTATCAAGCGGTAGTACATACACCTCTGGGTGATATGTCGCTGGATCGAAGGGTCGGACTCTGGGCGGTAGTGGTATATTCTCGGGATCTCTCTCCATCCCGAGAGAACCTCCGTTGTGGGGAATGTCGTCTGCCATCTGTAAAGAACATGAGAAAAGTAGGCAAAAATGAGAAAAATAGGTGGAAAATGCCAAAAGTGAACAAAAGTCAACTCTTGGAGAGAGAAAATAGGAGAAAAAGTCGAAGCTCGGGAAAAGGCGCCAAACCCAAGAGAAACTCGAGGGAAACAAACCTCAAGTGGCAGAAATGGAGAAAAAAACACCGAAAAGAAATTCCAATCAGTTCAAAACAGAGGAAATCAAAAGGTTTTAGCGAATCAACTTCGCATGGGACATTGGAAAACGCGTATAAAGCTCGGATCTATAGGGGAAAAGTGTCTAGAGAGGAAGAGGAAGCAATTTCGGCAATAGAGGTGTGAGGAAATGAGGCTTGCAGATGTGTACTTAAAGATCTACATGCAAAAAGACCAAAATGGCCCCAGATTGCCACAGGTGGCCGACGACCACCATTTGTGGCCGACAACATTCATAAGTGGTCTACAGGTGGCCGACACCCCTCCAGGGTGGCCGACGGCCTCCCAATGTTCTCCCTGTGTGTTTTGTTGCTGTTTTGTGCCCTTGGTTCTTAAGAAAATGCAAAGAATGTTCACTTTTTAGCTCAAAGTGTCTCTGCGGAAGTTTCGAACCATGTCTTCGGTGCGTGACTCATCACTAGTCAACATGAACGAGGTGTATCATTTTGAAATATATTGTGACTGCTCCGAGAGGTAAATCGGAGGTTGCGATTGAGTCGGTGTCATTGCATAGAACATGCATTTCTTTATTCGGTATTTTACGTAGAGCATGTTGTTAATCTCGCATTGAACATGCATTTTCGCAATTGGCCATTGCATGCATCCGATCCTATTGCCTAGGATATGCATTTCTCTATCTCTTGCATAGAACATGCTTTTGTCATTACTGCATTGAGCATGCTTTGCTAACCTTGCGTAGAGCATGCACTCTTACTGTGTTATGCTTGTTAAGTCTCTTTCTTATGCAGGCATGATATTGTATGTACGGTTCATTTAGAGGAGTTCCAGGTGAAATCATTCTTGTCCTTCGAAATACTTGCTTTGGTTAGAAACATTCGGGTACGCCCGGTGTTTACAACACTCGCTTTGGTTAGAAACATTCGGGTATGCCTGGTGTTTACACCACTCCTTTTGGTTAGAAACATTCGGGTATGACCGGTGTTTACACCACTCCTTTCGGTTAGAAGCATTTGGACGTAGTCCGATGCTTATATCACACCCTGTTTTAGTTAGAAACATTGGGACGTGTTCCAACGTTTATACCACTCCCGGTTAGAAGCATTTGGCCGTGTTCCGATGCTTATACCACACCTCCTTTCGGTTAGAAACATTCGGGTGTGCCCGGTGTTTACACCACTCTCTTTCTCCTCTTGCATGCGACGCGTTTGGATGCTTTAGTTAGAAACATTCGGGTATGCCCGGTGTTTACACCACTCTCTTTCTTCTCTCGCATGCGACGCGTTAGGACACTTTCGGTTAGAGACATTTGGGTGCGTCCCAGTGTTCTCATTGCTTTTTCTCCTCTGGCGCGCGATGCGTTAGGACGCTTTGGTTAGAAACATTCAGGTACGCCTGTTGTTCACACCACTCTCTTTCTCCTCTCGCACGCGACGCGTTAGGATGCTTCGGTTAGAAGCATTCGGGTGCGCTTAGTGTTTACACCACTCTCTTTCTCCTCTCTCGTGTGATGCGTTTGAAAGCTTTGGTTAGAAACATTCGGGTACGCCTGGTGTTTACACCACTCTCTTTCTCCTCTCACGCACGATGCATTAGGATGCTTCGGTTAGAAGCATTCGGGTGCCCCCGGTGTTTACACCACTCTCTTTCTCCTCTCGCGTGCGATGCGTTTGAACGCTTTGGTTAGAAACATTCAGGTAACCCAGTGTTTACACCACCCTCTTTCTTCTCTCGCGTGCAACGCATTAGGCCGCTTTCGGTTAGAGACATTTGGGTGCGTCTCGGTGTTCTCATTGCCTTTTCTCCTCTCGTGTGCGACACGTTAGAATGCTTCAGTTTAAAACATTTGGGTATGTCCCTCTGTTTGCGCCATCTTTCTTCTCACGTGGGCAACGCATTGGAATCTTGTTTGGCACCTTGGGTGCACCCGATGAATTGTGTTATTCTTCGCCTTCTCTGCGCGAGGTGTAGTTAAGATTGCATAATTTTCTTACATCCTTTCTGCATGAAATTTGGTTTGGCTCGTTTACTTACTTCTTTTATGTATGGGATTACTGTAGCATTTCTTTGCATAGCGCTTGCATCTAGATGTTTCATTACAGCGTCATTGCATGATCATAAGTTTTATTGTTGCATCGTGCATATCATTTGTATCTTGCCCCAGAACTATGCTGGTTTGATTCCTTGCAAAAGGATACGTAGGTAGCCTGTAGGCCCAACCGTTCTTTGTTGTGCTTGTTTGTTTGTCTAAGACTTCGACCTTGTCAAAAATGGGTCGTCTCTGGGCTTTGACATTCACTCCCGTCATTTTATGACTTCCAAGTTCTGTCAAAGAGGGGCAACTGTAGACACCACATTTTTGACCGTCCTCAGGACTTGGACATCATCGTTTGTGCACTCGATGATTGTGCTTGTTTGTGTTCGTTTTGAGCGCCTGAAGTCCTCGGCGGAATGCCTTCTCTTTGAGCCTTTAAACCTATTTGTTTTGTGCTTCTTTTTTGGCCAAAACCTTGTTGCCTCTTGCCTGGAAGGGGGAGGGAACTTGTCGGCCAGTCCTAGGCCTTGTCGGCCACTAGTTGTGCCGGTTGGCTACTTGTGGTGGCCGACGGCCACTAGTGGTGGTCGGTCGGCTACTAATGGTGGCCGACGGCCATTTGTCTCATTTTTTAGATATTTGTTTGCCAGCTGTGCCAACTGTTGTTCACTGAAGTGCATCTCCATAGACGTATATGGTAGGATGATTTCAAGCCTAAACCTTGATTTTTTATATATAGGGGGTGCTCTCCCTCATTTTGAGGGGTTAGAAAATTTGGATCAAATTTCTCTCTCTCTCTCTCTCTCTCTCTCTCTCTCTCTCTCTCTTCTTATTTTGTGCCTTAAAGTTAGTTTTCTCTGCACTTTTGCACATCAACCCTTAACCAAACTTGACCACCTTGGAGCTGAGGTCCATTGGAGCTAGTTTGAGCTTTGGAAGGAGGTTTGACCCTGAAATTGTGGCTGTTTTGTGCTGTGCTTCAAAGGTAAAGAACTTACTTCATTTAAGCTTATTGTGCACACTTGTTTTTCCATCCTTTTGTATTGTTTTTGAGCTGGTTTTCAACTACAAAAAAATCTAGTTTTTTAGGCTTAACATGATGGTTTGAGGCTATTTTGTGTTAAGAGGTGATCCACCCTTCTTGTTACTTAATTGTGTAGACTTTTGCACCATCTTTTAGCATATTCAAATCAAACTTTTTCGGCCTTTAAACCACTGAAATTTAGAGTTATTTCAGTGGCAAAAACTTTCTTTTGAAGTCCAAAATTGGAGGGGTTAGCATCCCCTCTTTGTGTCTTGTTTGCATGCCTTGATAGCTTAACATGTGAGCATGTTTTTCTGGCATTTTGTACCTTAATCTCAACATGTTTTTGCTAATGTTTTGACTAGTTTCCACTCTGCTTTGAGCTGGTTTGGTCCTTTGAGGCTTGTATTGTGTGGTTGTAGTGTAATTTCCTTCACTAGTTTGTTGTTTCATTGCTTTGATCATCATTCTTTTGAGTCGAAAGCATGTTTTAGTGTTATTTTGCATGTAATTTCAGCATCATAAGCTCTGTCACATGCTCCTTTGTTTCACTCTTTCATTCATTTTGAAAGTAACTTTGAACCCCTTGTTGGCTTAGGTGTGAAATTGAGACACTCGTGCTTAATGGTTTAATTGGTTCGGAAGTTCATTATCAACGGCATGAGGTCTCTTTCATGCTCAAGGAACTTGTGGTTTAAGCCTACTTTCAATTAGAGGACACTCACCTTTTGGACTAATCAATTAAAGAAGAGATTGGTAATCTAAAATGAGTAAACAAAATGAACAAAGTAAAAGATACAAGATAAAGCATCTTTGTGTTGCATTGCATGTGCTCGAATCGGACATTAATTCGAACACGAGGAAAATAGGATGTTTCATACTCAAAGTGATGAAACGTGCCATTTTTCTCGGTCACCATCACCCTTGATTATACATGATAGGGTTATGGCTTTGTTGAGTCTTGTTTTGCACTCATTAAGCTTGTGCAAGCTTGGTTCCTTAGCCGTCATGCATGGAAATGCTTGGTTGATGGTTTGAGGGCTGAGAGTTACAATCCTTTGAGCTTGTGTAATGATAAGGAGAGTAGTAGTACATGCACTCCTTGAGAATACACTGTTTTGCCTCTATTTGCTCTCTATTGCAGCAAAAGAAGAAGTTCAGGGAAGGGTGGCCGACCAGCCACCAATAGTGGCCGACGGCCACCAGTAGTAGCCGACCGGCCACTAATGGTAGCCGACGGCCACCATTTGTAACTGAACGGCCATAAATGAAAAATTGCACAAGTGTGCTCCTGAGTTAGAGCGGAGGCATTCTAGAAGGTGGCATCACTGTTGGTGTTCAAGCATATGCAAATAGAGGCTGCAACGGCAAGGCGGTGGCATTTTTGGGAAGGGAATCCGGGCATGCATGCATCCCTCGCCCCAAGGCCATTTATTCACTTTATTCATACAAGTGTCAAGTGTTGTAATTATTCAATTAGCTTAGATAGTTAATTAGTTTAATTGCATTAATTAGCTTAGCATAGCTAGTTAGTCAACTTTGGTTTGTAATAATTAGTTAACTTGAATAGTTAATTAGTTTCGTTTTGTAATAGCTTAGCTTAATTAGCGTAGCTAGTTAGCTTTCATTCATTCGGACCTTCCTTCGCGAGGGCATAATGTTGTAATAAGTGTGCGTGTGTGTGTGCATGTCTTCCAACCCCACGTCTTTCTCCCTTTTATTTTAATCACTTTTGATGATTAGATTAGGGACATGTTTTAATTAGCATACCTTATGCTTGCATGTTTGCATCCATTCATTTGTCTTGCATGCACCAAGGCTCGGCTCATCATTCAAACTGCATTGCACTTTCAATACTTCTTTGAATACATGTTTAATATCATGTTATCAAATTGTTTCATATTATATATTAGTAGCCGAGCCTATTAATTGCATTGTTGCATGTGTTGCATTAGGCATCTTGTATAGTTAGGATCATGCATTTTTCTAACTAGTTTTTGTGTTGGCTCGGAGTACTCGGTAAGCTTTTACGCTTTAGCATACTTGCATGAGTGTGATTGCCATATTGCCATGTTTCACATGCTTGCCATGAGGCTATGTGCTTATATGCTAAACTGAATAAAAGCCTGTGGATGAAGGCTTGTTGCTTGAATTGGAACAATTCAATGAATACATGTTTTAGGCCCACTTTGTTGTGGCAAATCATGTTTTATGCCCACTATGTTTTCTGGCAAATCCGCACTTTTTAGCCAACTTGAGGGTGGCAAATTCAAACCATTTTCGAACAAACATAAGTCGAATTGTTCCATGTTTTGCGACTAGTCTATACTTGCTTGTGTGCGTCACATAGTAAAGCTAGTTTAATAACCGAAATAAGAACACATAATGTTTAAAATATCATATCCTGATTAGTAAAGGTCGATCTTTGATCGGGTGAGCGGGGGTGCTCATTTCAGGACCTTCCCCTCTCGTACCTCAGTTCCTGAGCTGAGTCAACTCTGGTGATGACGGACACGTGGCCTTTGGCATGAGTTAGAGTTTCCTAAATTTTCCCAAAAAACAAAATATTTAGGTGGCGGCTCTGTAATCTGTCAAAGCAGTCCAATTTTAGCATTATTTGATTGAAAGTCAATTTTCCAAAACGATTTGCCGGATTTGGACTCTTTGGTGAATATCAGTTTCACATTGCACTTGTGAGACTAGATTCAGAACCGCGGGAGTTCGAACTGTGAGGCCTTCTTTTCAAACCCTTTCCGAAAGGCGGGGGCGCGGAAAAGGCGAGTGCGCAGTTTCTGCGACTCCACTGGGGACTTAGAGAACTTGACTCGAACTCATGATATGTTGTTTTATCTACACTTATGTGTTTCTTTGCATTGCATTTGCATCAGTGCGCTTAAGTCACAGTGTTTGCCATCTGTTATTCCTGAGCGGTTTACCAGAGGCTTGCTTGGCAAAGTTTGCCAAAAGGCTGACCGCTTGCGGGCTCTGCCACAATGGAAACACAACCCTTGGATCTAGACTACCACTGTACCGTTTGATCCTCTTTTCACTTCTCGGTGTTAGGAGCGAGAGGTATATTAGGTAGTTTTGCTGAGGCACTCTTTTTGACCAATTGACCTAGTTACATATCGGAAGCCATAGAGACTGTTCCAAACTAAGACAGGTTCCTCACCGGAATGTAGGATTGTATGAAACCGCTTGTTTGCGTAGTGAATCCCTAGTTCGTGACGAAATTAGGATAGGGTAACCCTACCCCATCATAGGGGTATTTTGGCTCTCACTTGCTTGATACGTGCTTTTTAGAGTGAAACTCTGTAGGAATGTATGTATCAGTTGCAAGTCTGGGTATCAGTTTTGAGGCAGAGATTTGGGGCAAAAATCAGCGTTTGAGTACAGTTATCCAGCTTAAGAATACAACTGTGTGTTGTCTCTGTCTGAGCTGAGGTACTATGCGGTTTCTAATTTTTGTCTCTTTTGCTTTATTTTCTTTTTGCAAGGTAGTGTTTCACAATTGCTTCAGACGAGGCAGTTACCCCCCAAGCCCTCTAGAGTCGAGTAAGGCTGCTTTACCGATCTGGGGATCTTGTAAGAGGACAACCAATGTTTGCTTCGACCGCCCCGCTTACAAGACAGAGGAGAGTCAAGCATAACTCACCGGTTCGGCAGTTACCTTCTTTCAACGAAGTCCAGTTTTCTACTTCCACCTCGGAAAGAGAGTACACACCAATTCTGATAGATCAGCACCCCTTAGACAGCATGGGAGAAATGCTACGCCAACTTCAACAGACTATCGAGAATATGCAGCTAGATACTGCCCCGCCAAGTGGAAGTCACCGCCCGCTAAGCGGAAATTGCAGCCCAGCAGGCTGAGTTGATCAATAGGCTCCAGCAACAACAATAACCATAATACATAGCAGCTTCTGCTTCGCATCCACCCCCAGTCAGGGTTCTAATACCCGGGATTACAACTAATGTCTAGGGAAATGCGGACATTCCAGCAGAGCCAGTTCCATCCCAGACTTCCAAAGCACTGGTTTAACCAACAGAGGCGCCTTTTGAGTTTGAGGTCAACCCAGATATGGAAGACGAACTCAGGGTGTGAATTCGATCCCAGATATGGAGGATGGCTATACTGATGCAGCGGTGACATTGCCAGATAGGTTTAAAATGCCGCATATCGACCGTTTTGATGGCTCAGGTGATCCTATGGTCCACTTGCGGCTATTTTCAGACATTTTCCGACGGATGAGCCTGTCTAGACTGCAAAAGTTATCTCTTTTCGGCCGGACCCTGTCAGGTATTGCGGCCATCTAGTACGCTATACTTGAAGACTCTGTAAAAAAGAACTAGGAAGAGATGGCCGAGGCTTTTATAGCTCAATACTCGTACAACACACAAATCGAGGTCACAACTCGTGATCTCGAAGCAACTCGCCAAGAGGCAAAGGAAGGCTTCTACGATATTGTCACCCGGTGGAGGGCCAAGGCCTCCATGATGACCACCCGACCAGCTGAAAAGGACCAGATCCGAATGGTGGTCCGTAACCTACAACCGAGGCTGCTATAGAAGATGATAGTCTTACCTCTGCCTACATTTGCTGACCTCCACGAAATAAGGGTGCAAATAGAGGATGCAGTGAAACAGGGTTTGATAGACCACGAGAAAGAGTAGCCCAAGAGGGCTTTCACACGCAGTTCGAATGCGACTACCAACAGTAGTGCAGCTGCAAGGCCTTCTGATGTTGGTATGGTCACCACCACACCGAAAACCGCTAATCTCTTTACTGGAATAGCCAATACACCCCCTTAAACTTCCAGCCATCAGGCTCGGGGCCAGAGGGTATTCACCCCACTCTACATGTCTCTATCTGCGGCCTTGAGGGTCTTGATCAGAAAGGGCATTTGAAGCCGTTAGAATAACGCCCATTGCCCAATCCTCTCCCTCCTACACATAACCCGACCAAGTATTGCGCCTTCCACCAAAAGCATGGTCATGATACTGACCAGTGCTTTAGACTTCGTCATGAGATTCAGGATCTCATTGACAATAATGTGATAGCGCCTCCTGAAAAGCCCAATGTCACTACAACTCCCCTCCCACCACATAACCAAGCCCCTCCACCCCGGCAAATAAACCTTACCCACACACTGGCCGTCCCGAATGACCCCAGTATATACATCACCCTCTCCCACCTACCCAAGTCAGCGCTGTTCATCCCAGAAAGCACAGATTTGTGCATGATGAACGCATCCACATCCCAACCCAAGCTTGAGGTGGTGACCGTGGTAGAGGAAGGCAAGGTGTCCTTGGTGAAGAATGGGGATGTCTGCCCAGTACTCGAGGGCTCCATGGACTTATCTGAGGAGGAATACAACCCATGCCGTTATATTGTGCCAACCAATCAGGTCAAACCAGAGCTGGAGTTGCCGACAGGAATGGAGGTTAGTGTAGTCAGGGAGGATAGCCCAAGCCAGGGAATGGATGACTTAGCCGACCTCAAAGAGGACATTAGCAACCTGCAGTTCTTCGATGAACAAGATCTGGGGAGTGTTCAGATTGACTGGTTTGATATGAACGGATCAGCGGGTAATTCGGGGTGGCTCAGTGGTGAACTTGATGTGGATGAGGGACTTCAACCCAAGCCGGAACAGCTGGAAACAGGAACTGCTACAAGGGCCAGAACGGCGGATCACAAGGAAAAGTTGCCAGAGAGCACCGGTACTAAGAATTTTGCTGAGGAATTGAGTGGTGTTAGTGCAGCTGATATAGAGCAGGGTGCCGCACTGAAGCGGTTTGAACGGGAAAGAGTTGAGAATAGTCAGGAAACTGGAATAGCCAAAGGCCCTGCGGCGAATAACTGTGATGTTGATGTGGGAATACTGACAACAGAACCGGACAGTTGCTTGTCGGTTGTCGGAGCAATATGGTGAGAAGATGATGACCTGCATCTTGCCCTGCGGGGAATACTTACTGATGAAGATTGGGGACAGAATCTGCCAGACGATACTTGGTATTTTGAAGAAGTGGATCACAGGACTAGGAGCAGGCGGTACTTCAAGCCCTTACACCTGGACCAACCAAAAGCATCTGGAAAGGATAAGGAAATTGAGAAAGAGATGGAGAAATTGTTAAAAGAAGAAGCTGTACTAAAGCAACTGAAAAAGATTCAGGCGGACATATCTACCTGGGGGTTGCTCATGGCTTCATGCATGCACCGACAAGCTGTATTGTCTGCAATGGATAAGGCCAAGCTATCTATCGACACAACTCCAGAACAGCTAGTGGAACTGGTTTTCCCGGGAGGCGCTTCGCCGACTTTGACCTTCACGGATAAGGAATTGCCGCCTGAGGGCTCGACGCATAACAAACCGCTATACATCTCAGTTGAATGCAGAGAGAAGTGGGTGCCAGTTGTGTTGGTTGACACTGGGTCTGCAATCAATGTTTGTCTGTCGTGCACGGCCTATGTTATTCGCTTGAAGCCGGCAGACTTTGTACCAACGGCCCAAGTGATCCAAGCTTACAACAACACAAGTCGAGAGGTGATGGGGATAGTCCAGATCAGAACACAGGTTGGCCCGGCGCAACAGGACATTGAGTTTCACATCCTGGATGTTCCTGCCACTTTTAACTTGCTTCTTGGATGGTCGTGGCTGCACCAAGTAAAGGCTGTCTCTTCCACCTTGCATCAAATACTGAAGTATCCTCTCGGAAAAGGAGTAGCCATTATTTTTGGGAATTCTTCTATACATCCTCCGCCGGAGGTCACTACACCAGTATTGGAGACTATGCACGGTGACGAGGATGTTTTCTTGTCAGGTTTTACTTTGGCCGAGGCCCGGGTGGTGCAAAACATCTTAGCTATTAATAAGGGGTTGTACGTCAGTGCTCAATCAGTCTACCTCATGAACAAGCTACAGGATGTACCCAGGATGGGATTAGGAAAAAGCGGCCAGAAGGGCATTGCTACACTGGCCGAAGTGCCACATAACCCTCATGCCTTTGGCCTGGGCTACACACCCACCAGAGAGGACTGGGTTCGGAAAGGAAAGGAAATGGCAGGAAGAGCCAAAGCTAAGCAAACTGGGAAGCACTATGAGCTAGTGCATAGACTAATTCAGGGAACTCTGAATGGCCACTTTGTCCGGGAGGGGGAAGACTTCCCATTTTGCGGCTTTCCTGAGCCATGGTTGAACTCTGAGAAGTGGCGCTTGCCCGGCTTTGAAATTTTCTTTGACCTACAACTGCAAGAGGATGAAGCTGCAGGGGAACAAACTAATCTACCAGCTGAGGTTGAACAGAGTACAGAGGATGAGTCCAATGGTAGTGAACTTAAGATGGGAGCAGCGCCGGCTAGTCTCCTTTCGGATCCTTAGATCAAACCGGAGAGCTTAGGGGATGACTTCACCATTTCTATAATCGAGCGGACCCAATTGTGGACCCTTCTACCAGCATTCTGGATGCATCCAACGCACCCTCTCTTATTTGGCAGCTAGAGGAGGGCTTTTTGTCCAGCAGTTCTAAATCAGGTAGTGAGTCAGAATCTGATTCTAGTTCTTCAGAGTCGGAGTCCGGTACTCCTGGGGTTGATAACCCGGATGCCGTTGTTTTGTCCAGGTCGTCTTTTTCCTTTTCTTTTGAGTCGATTGTAACCAAGGAATTGGACAAGCTAGAAGCTTTGAATGAGAATGGTACCACTGCTGTTTTCGAGTACTTCTCTGTGCCACTTGTATATTGCATTGATCATGACTTTCAAAATTTTGATAAAAATGACGAGGAAGGAATTCCTCTGGTTTTGAAACATTTGATTGATCGAGAGGAAGAGAGGTTTGTAAAACCCCTTGTTGATGAAATCGTTGCAATTAATGTGGGTACTGAGAAGGATCCGCGTCTGGTCCAGATCGGGTCCACGTTGTCTTTGGAGGAACGCGAGCGCTTAGTCGCTTTATTAAAAGATTTCAAAGATGTTTTTGCGTGGTCCTAGAAAGACATGCCTGGAATCGATCCTGAGATTGTACAGCACTAGATCCCTCTTGACCCAGAGACCCAACCCGTCAAACAGAAGCTTCGAAGAATACGCCCGGATTGGGCTTTGAAAATCAAGAAAGAGGTCACCAAGCAGATAGATGTAGGGGTTTCGCTAGTATCTGAGTATCCTACTTAGTTGGCCAATATTGTTTCGGTGCCAAAGAAGGATGGCATAATTCAGGTGTGTGTGGATTTCAGAGATCTGAACAAAGCTAGTCCAAAGGACAACTTTCCTCTACCGCACATCGACGAACTGGTGGACTTCACAGCAGGCCACGCGTTGCTCTCCTTTATGGATGGGTTTTTCGGGTATAGCCAAACTGCCTTCACCACCCCATGGGGAACCTACTGATACAGGGTCATGCCGTTCGGTCTGAAAAATGCTAGGGCTACTTATCAACAAGCTGCGACCTTGATCTTGCATGATATGATCCACAAAGAGGTTAAGGTGTATGTGGACGACATGAGTGTCAAGTCCAAGGAAAGAGAAGGCCACTATACCACCTTGAAGAAATTTTTCCAACGGATCAGGGAATATCGGTTGCGACTGAATCCACATAAATGCACTTTTGGTGTCACAGCAGGAAAAATGCTGGGGTTCTTAATCACACAGAGGGGCATTGAGGTTGATCCTTCCAAAATCAAGGCCATCACCAAGGATTGAAAAGAAGGTGCGAGGCTTTCTCGGTAAAGTGCAATTCATAAGACGGTTCATTGCAAAATTAAGCTTGACTTGTGAACCACTATTTCGTCTCCTGAAGAAAGGAAAGAAATTCCAATGGTATGACCGATGCTAGGTTGCCTTTGAGCAGATCAAGCAGTACCTCCAGAACCCACCCATGTTGTTACCGCCAGAGCCGGGGAAGCCGTTGATTTTGTATCTGTCAGTAACCGACACGACAATGGGCTGCATGCTTGCACAGGAATCTGAGGATAGAGTGGAGAAAGCCATCTATTACCTGAGCAAGAAAATACTGGAACTCCGCTAGAGAAGGCTTGCTTAGCCTTGGTATAGGCTACCAGGAAATTGAGGCACTACCTGTTAGCTTACTCTGTAATTCTGGTTTCGAGATTAGATCCTATCAAATATCTCTTCGAGAGACCAGCGCTTACAGGTAGGCTAGCCCATTGGTTCCTTCTTCTCTCCGAATTTGATCTGAAATATGTGACTCGCAAGTCTCTTAAGGGAAGAGCGATAGCTGAGTTCCTGGAAGATCACCCAGTGGAGGGAGGCGAAATAGCAAAATATCTATTCCCAGATAAGGCTATTCTGTAAGTCGAGGAAAAGATTTTGACCATGTACTTTGATGGAGCGTCTAACCAGTACGGTTATAGGATAAGGGTGTTGCTGATAGCACCCGACAATTCCCATATACCTTTGGCCTTCAAACTCCAGTTCAAGGTATCTAATAACAAAGCAGAATACGAGGCATGTATCGCTGGACTAGAAGCCGCCCTAGAACTAGGGGCAAAACGGTTGGACATCATTGGGGACTCGAACCTGGTTGTGTCTCAGGAAAAAGGAGACTGGAAGGTTAAGGAAGAAAAGATAAAAATCTATCACCAAACCCTAGATGTTCTGATTCCTAGGTTTGAGAAGCTAACCTTCACGCATCTGTTAAGAGAGAACAACAGGTTCGCTGATGCTTTATCAACTCTATCTTCCATGATAGACATCCCTTTGGGAGTCCGGATGCGTCTGATCATTATTAAATAGAGGTATGTGCCGGCCTACGAGTTGATCGTCGCAATAGATGAAGTACAAGATCAGAACCCCTGGTATCATGATATCTGGAACTTCTTAGAAAATGAGGCTTATCCACTAGGGGCAAATGCCAAAGATAAAAGGGCAATATGGTGAATGGCCGCTTAGTTTATTATCTGCGGGGGTAAATTGTATAAACGAGGCCATCTAGGAATGCACAAGCTGTTTGTTGATGCAGAAGAGTCGAAGCACCTAATGGAGGCCATTCACGGAGGAGAATGCGGTTCGCACAAGGGCGGGGTGATGCTAGCTCGAAAGATTCTCAGACAGGGTTATTACTGGTCAACCATGGAGGAGGATTCTATCAATTTTGTTCGGCGATGCCACAAATGCCAAATTCATGCCAATCGCATGAACATCCCGCCGTCAATACTGTACAACATGACTTCACCATGGCCTTTTTCAATCTGGGGAATCAATGTTATTGGGGCAGTTACTCCGAAGGGGTCAAACGGGCATTAGTATATCCTGGTGGCAATAGACTACTTTACAAAGTGGGTTGAGCCTAATCCTATGCAGTGCTGAAAGCGTCGCATGTAGCCAAGTTCATCAGGAATAATAATATCTGTCGTTATGGGGTCCCGAATGAGATCATTTCAGACAATGGTTCCCACTTTAAGAAAGAAGTGATCGACTTGTTGGAGAAATACAACGTGGCTTTTCATATGTCATCCACATATCGGCCACAAACCAACGAAGCTGTTGAGGCCACCAACAAGAACATCAAGCACATTCTACAGTAGATGGTGGAAACTTACAAGGATTGGCCAGACAAATTGCCATTTGCTCTCTGGGGCTACAGAACATCAATTCAGACATCTACCGGGGCAACTCCGTATCCTCTGGTTTATGGAATGGAAGTTGTTCTGTCGATTGAAGTTGAGGTTTCGTCGCTGTGGGTTATGGCTGAGTGCCAAATAGCAGAAGCTGATTGGCAACAGAGCAAGTTCAAGGAACTTATGCTGTTCGACGAGAGAAGGCTGAAAACACTGTACCATGTCCAAGGTTATCAACGCAGAATTGCCAGGGCTTTCAACAAGAAAGTTAAGTCCAGGAATTTGAAGGAAGAGGATTTGGTGCTCAAAGACAACCGGGCTCTCATCCATGACCCTAGGGGCAAGTTCAGACCTAATTGGACTAGTTCTTACATCATCAAATCAATCTGGTCAGGTGGAGCTGTTATTCTTCTGGACCTAGATGGCCTCTAATTTTCCCAACCAATCAACATGGACAAGTTGAAGAAATACAATCCTTGAGCATCTCGCTAGGCCGAAAACTCGGAAGGGCGACCTAGGAAAAAGTTAGAGCACAAAAAATTTGAAATACGAAAAACAGAGCTTGCAAGGTTGAAAACCCAAAAAGGGCAGCCTTGGCAAAAGTTAGAGCGCAAAAGGAGATTGTTAATACCTGAGTGAACCCGAACCGAACTACGTAAGGCTTGATTACCATCTTCGGGATATGTAGGCAACTTCATTATGAAGTCCATCCCTATACACTTCAAACTCAACTGTTTTGTCCATTAGATTGTTCAAGGCATCTTTGTCTTTTCTGTATCCAAGAGTTCAGTTGTGATCTTCACTATGAAAGCGGGTTTCAGTACAGTGCAGTGCTATTCAGACAAGGGGCAATTTTTCATTTTCTGGATTCAAGGTTGTACATCTTGAGGATAGAGTCCAGGCGTGTCTAGTTGTGATACTTATCGAAAATGGTTTTGAAAAGTTTTAATAAAAGTTGATATTGATCAAATTAATCTTTTCACAACTTAGACCATTTTTGGACCAAAAGGAAAATTTTTAGTGCCCACAACTTCAATTTCGTTGATTTCAATACAAAGTTCTCTAACTCTTGATACATATCAAAGTTGTTTTTTATTACATTCAAAGGAAAATTTGAAAGTTAGATCAAAGCGATAAACTTGAGGCACAGATGAGTCAAGTGTTCCTGTGTCCCCTCCCAGAGCTTGTGGAAGTTTCAGATGCTAAAGTAGGCCCAGTTTGCACCTCTTCTTCAAGCCAAGCTATGCATTCGCCAGAAAGAGTGTAACTGAAATTGGGAGCAGGAGCCAGAAGTTCTCTTGTCCTCCATGTAGTGGGATATCGAGCTAGTTGTGCACCTCGAATTGGAAATGAAGTCAGATACTCTACCCCTTCTACTAGGCAAATCTGGTCGTGTCTGAACTGACGCCTAAATCAGAATGGAAAATAGAAGACACAGTGTGTCAAGCCAATCAGCTGAACACCGCGTTGCCAAGCCATGTTGTAGCTCATCTCGGGCAGATCAAACCAGGGGCAACGCCAAGCACTATCAACAGCGGACCTGTTGCACATCCAGTGGCACCACCATCCCTCATTCAGGAAATTATCCAGCCGTTGACGAAAGCAATGACCTCGTGTTGAATATGCAGAGCAAGAGTCCACTACCTTCAACCTGTCCATGAACCATATCTCGAGAGAGACGAAAAATAAGAGAGATTAAAGAATAGAGAGATATACGTGGAGAGAAAAAGTGAGAAAGGGTTTTGAGAAAAAAACAGAGCCTAAGGGCCGAGTGATGAGAGAAACACATGTAAGAAGGGTGGGAAACAGTACCTGCAAAAGTAATGGACTTCCTGCGAATTTGGTTGTCTCCTGCCTATGGAAAACATCCAAGCCCATCAAAGTTTCGGCCAATGTCAAGCCAATACAGCTCTTGCCCTCTTTCAAACCTTGTGCCACTTCGATCAAGCAAATGCTAGACCCCCTAGAACCGGGGGCAAGTAAGAAATGAGCCAACATACACAAAAAAGGGCATGCTGCCGAAAACTCTGCCAAAGACTGTCGCCGCGGTCACCAGCATAGAAAATCGATGAATGAGACTGGGAATATCCAGCTCTTTGTTATGAACCAAAGATCAGGCATCGTGTAAAGTGAGCCCACACATCCTTCCTAAAGCCTAGATGTGACTAAAACAGAACTAGGGCAAGATTTCCTCGTCACGTCGGGATTCCATCAAAACTTGGAACTCTTCAATTGTCGGACATATTTCTTGTCCCCCAAAAGCTAAAAACATGAGTAACCGGGTTCTAACATCTGGCCGTGGCGTGAAGAAATGGAAAACACAGTGGGGTACGACTTAGCGGGAATAGTGCATTTATCCCAAAACCCCAAAAATTCACTTTTTCCAAGCCATCTAAAGTTGCAATCCAATTTGAGAGATTTTCGGCAAAGAATGGCTCCATTTGTGGCAAAAAACAGAGTTGGAATGAAGAAACTACGAAGTCCCAACTTTTGTGGAAGATAAGGAATGAAAACTTTTGTAAAATGTGCTACACTACTAGCTAAAAGAAACTAAACAAAATACAAAAAATCAGCGCTAGTTGTCTCAAGCTCTAGAGGCCCTCTTCGTCCTCTTCCTCGGTGAAGTGGACTCTGCAGAGCTGTCTCCATCCGCACCGCTATCTGAACCTGATGCTGAATTAGAATCGGAACCGGAGTCGCCGTCACCCTCTGCATCAGAACCTAACTCAGCCTCATCTCCACTAGCGGAATCTGAGCCAACATCATCATCTCCACTCTCGGATAACTCGGCATGCTGGTCTACAACCTTCTCGGTCTCGCTGGTCTCATCGTCATCGCGTATAATTGGCTCACGGCGTCCCCCTCGGCCGCGTACCCAAGACTGTCTCTCTTTCTGGAGGGGGTGCTGATGGTCCTGCTCCTGCTACTGCCGGTGCTATCGGTAGAGGTGGGACCTGAAAAGGCAGTTGGGATGTGTCAGCCACAGTATGTGTATCAGATGCAAGTATAGTGTGCGAAATGAGTACATGCAGAAGTCTGATGCGATGTGTGAATGTAATATGTCAGATGTGATCTATATATGCAGTCTATCAGTGCAGTGTGGGGAAATGTTCAGTTGAAGTGTTAGTTTTAGTATGTCAGCAGAAATATGATGACCGAAATGTAGGAAAACTGAAAAATTACCTAGATGCCATAGAAGCCAAGCAATGCCTCCCTCCTTAAGATCATGCCCTCGAATGAGGCCAACATATCGAGCAATCCCTCGACATACCCTACGGGGGCCTGCAAATGCAATTTGGAATGATCAGTGTCCAGAAGGAATGAATGTTTGAGTATCTGTGCAAGAATGGAAAAAATGAAGACTGTAGTACATACCGGAGGTGAATCAGGTGTCCTGACATATCTGTGACCAAGCAATGGAGTCTCAATCGGAATCTGATAAGCCTCTCTGGAGTACTACTAACCTGTCAACTCAGTCAGGAGCTCTGGCCAGCCAAAACTCTGCCTAGCGGGAGGCATCCCTCTAGCCCTACCCCTCGGTGCTCGGGCTCTGCTCGTCGAAGGGGCATCGGTTGCTCTCCCGGCATTAGCATGAATACCCGTCAAAGGAGGCATGAGGTGCGTCTGGACGTATGTCGTATAGTCTCCATCTCCAAGAAAATAATCGGCCTCCACACCTCGTGTAAAGTCGATAATCTCCTGGGAGGAGAGACTCTCTGTGGCCCGTATGCATGGCGAATGTGGCATGGGAACTGTTTGCAGTGGCAAACCCAAAGTCTGGCGCAGAAAGTGCTCAGCCAGGAACCAGGCTCGGCCTATCGGTCGCTCAAGCATGAGCCAATGACGAGAAGCGCCCCAAGCGCCGGCGAACTCATATCTGACACCTTCTGGCATCGTCACCTAGGGCTGCCATGAGATCTACAGACATCAAATACACAGATTGTTAGTTCCGATTGGATATGTAATATGAATCGGAGCCGAAGATAGAAAGAACTGTAGGTTTTGAATTACCTCTGTTGCCCTCATTGTATCGAAATACTGGCAGAAAAATGAAAGGGTCTCTTGGGTCCTCGGCTGGCATCTCCATTGTACCGGTGAGAGTATGGCACCCCAGGAGGCATCTTGACCTCCGGCTCTGGGGCAAGTGTTAGAAAATAGGCATACATCCATAGCTGTAAAAAGCAAAAGGGCGACAGTGAGTACTGTTTAAACACAGATAAGGCGAAAAGCAGAGTACGTGTGCAATGTCCAGAAAATACAGAATACAGAGAGAATACAGAAAGCAAGGTGTGTAATGCAGGTTACAGAAAGTAAAAATGCAATGCAGAGATCAGACTGTGTGTGTGCAGTGTACAGAAAGCGCGAAGCAGAAAGCACGGCAGAAAGTGTAAAGTAGAAAAGTAAAACATACCTCCCAGGCTCTCCAATAGCCACCGACTATGTTCCCGCTCCTGCGAGACGTCAAGCTCATGTAGCATTATAAAGTAGCAAGGCCAGCGCCGCCATAGTCGTAATGTCGGACCTGAGACAAGTCCACCAAAGCACTCAAAAGATATAGCCCGACTGTGTTCGCCCTGTCGGCGAAGAAGGTAGTGCCAAAGAGGAACATCAAGAAGCCTCGGGCATACTGCTCGATCTCCTCTACAGTCTCCGAAGCTGTCCCTCTGAACTGGTCTGCAAACCAGCTGTACCGAACTGTCCCCGATCGGAAGATAAGTGGGCATGCCCCCAGCAAATAGATCTAGGCGGCCTCCCACTCGCCTATGTCAGTATCGTATGGGATTGGCCAGCCTCCTACCTCGATGCTCGTGAGCATAGCAAAATCATACGAGGTCATCGTCATGTCTCCCGCGGTAGAGAAATGGAAACAGTTAGTGGTGTCTCACCATCTCTCTACCAGCGCGCCAAGTAGGGACTTGCTCACCATGAGGCGCGATAGCCCAATGCAAAATAAGCCAAACCCAGCCTCGTCGACAATCTGATGGACACCAGCGAGGAGGTCCATGTACTACTCTCTCGCAGATGTGGTCCCATATCCTCTGGTAAAACGAGAGTCCACCTGTGTTCAAAATGAGCAGATGAAAGGCAGTGTTAGAAATACAGTGCTTGGATGTGATCAGAGTAAGCGGATGAAAGACAGTGTAAGAAATACAGTGCATGAATATGTTTAGGATTAACAGATGAAATACAGTGCAAAAATGCGAGCTATACAAGAAATGCAAAGTACATCGCGAAAAATGTAGGGAAACAGTGCGTACCTCGGAGGCGCCGTAGGATAAGTGAGACTCTGGCTCTCGCAACAAGAGATCATCTGGTGCGCCTCGTGCGAATCTGCTAAAATGACGGACTGTATCGGGAGGTAGTACATGCACCTTTGGGTGATATGTCGCTGGGTCGAAGGGTCGGACTCTGGGTGGTAGTGGTATATGCTCGGGATCTCCCTCCATCGCTGGAGAACCTCCGTCATGGGGAATGTCGTCTGCCATCTGGAAAGAAGGTGAGCAAAGTAGGCGAAAATGAGCAAAATAGGTGGAAAATGCCAAAAGTCAACTCTTGGAGAGAGAAAATGGGAGAAAAAGTCAAAGCCTGAGAAAAGGCCCCAAACCCAAGAGAAACTGAAGGGAAACAAACCTCAAGTGGCGAAAATGAAGAAAAAAACACCGAAAACAAATTCCAATCGGTTCAAAATAGAGGAAATCAAGAGTTTTTAGCAAATCAACTTCGCGTGGGGCGTTGGAAAATGCGTATAAAGCTCTGATCTAGAGGGGAAAAGTGTCTAGAGTAGAAGAGGAAGCAATTTCGGCAATAGAGGTGTGAGGAAATGAGGCTTGGAGATGTGTACTTAAAGATCTATATGCAAAAAGACCAAAATGGCCAACGGCCACCATTTGTGGCCGACACCATTCATAAGTGGTCTACAGGTGGCCGACGGCCTCCCAGTGTTCTCTATTGTGTGTTTTGTTGCTGTTTTGTGCCCTTGGTTCTCAAGAAAAGGCAAGGAATGTTCACTTTTTAGCTCGAAGTGTCTCTGCGGAAGTTTCGAACCATGTCTTCGGTGCGTGACTCATTACTAGTCAACATGAACGAGGTATATCCTTTTGAAATATATTGGGACTCCTCCGAAAGGTAAATCAGAGGTTACAATTGAGTCAGTGTCATTGCATAGAACGTGCATTTCTTTATTCGCTATTTTGCGTCGAGCATGTTGTTAATCTCGCATTGAACATGCATTTTCGCAATTGGCCATTGCATGCATCCTATCATATTGCGTAGGATATGCATTTCTCTGTCTCTTGAATAGAACATGCTTTTGTCATTACTGCATTGAATGCTTTGCTAACCTTACGTAGAACATGCACTCTTACTGTGTTATGCTTGTTAAGTCTCTTTCTTATGTAGGCACGATATTGTATATATGGCTCATTCAGAGGAGTTCCAGGTAAAATCATTCATATCCTTCAAAATACTCGCTTTGGTTAGAAACATTCGGGTACGCCCGGTGTTTACACCACTCCTTTTGGTTAGAAACATTCGGGTATGCCCGGTGTTTACACCACTCCTTTCAGTTAGAAGCATTTGGACGTAGTCTGATACTTATACCACACCCTGTTTTGGTTAGAAACATTGGGACGTGTTCCAACATTTATACCACTCCCGGTTAGAAGAATTTGGACATGTTCCGATGCTTATACCACACCTCCTTTTGGTTAGAAACATTCAGGTGCGCCCTGTGTTTACACCACTCTCTTTCTCCTCTCACGTGCGACGCGTTAGGACGCTTTGGTTAGAAACATTTGGGTATGCCCGATGTTTACACCACTCTCTTTCTCCTCTTGCATGCGATGCGTTTGGATGCTTTTGGTTAGAGACATTTGGGTGTGTCCTGGTGTTCTCATTGCCTTTTCTCCTCTCGCATGCGACGCATTAGGACGCTTTGGTTAGAAACATTCGGGTACACCCGGTCTTTACACCACTCTCTTTCTCCTCTCGCGCGCGATGCGTTAGGATGCTTCGGTTAGAAACATTTGGGTGCGCCCAGTGTTTACACCACTCTCTTTCTCCTCTCGCGTTTGACGCGTTTGGACGCTTTGGTTAGAAACATTTGGGTACGCCCGGTGTTTACACCACTCTCTTTCTCCTCTTGCATGCAATGCATTAGGGCGCTTTCAGTTAGAGACATTTGGGTGCGTCCCGATGTTCTCATTGCCTTTTCTCCTCTCGTGTGTGACGCGTTAGGATGCTTCAGTTTAAAAC
Organism: Camellia japonica; assembly: GCA_030407325.1. NCBI lineage: Eukaryota > Viridiplantae > Streptophyta > Magnoliopsida > Ericales > Theaceae > Camellia > Camellia japonica. Next base: position 83,707,042 of record JAPPVO010000010.1, on the reverse strand, counting down.
ATTTGGGTATGTCCCTATGTTTGCATCATCTTTCTTCTCACATGTGCAACGCGTTGGAATCTTGATTGGCACCTCTGGTGCGCCCAATGAATTGTGTTATTCTTTGCCTTCTCTGCGCGAGGTGTAGTTAAGATTGCATAATTTTCTTACATCTTTTCTGCAAAAATGTGGTTTGGCTCGTTTACTTACTTCTTTTATGTATGAGATTACTGTAGCATTTCTTTGCATAACGCTTGCATCTAGATGTTTCATTACAGTCTCATTGCATGATCATAAGTTATGTTGTTGCATCGTGCATATCATTTGCATCTTGCCCCAGAACTACGCTGGTTTGATTCCTTGCAAAGGGATACGTAGGCAGCCTGCGTGCCTAACCATTCTTTGTTGTGTTTGTTTGTTTGTCTGAGTCTTCGGCCTTGTCAAAAATAGGTCGTCTTTGGGCTTTGACATTCACTCCCGTCGTTTTATGACTTCCGAGTTCTGTCAAAGAGGGGCAACTATAGACACCCCATTTTTAACCGTCCTCAATACTTGGACATCATCGTTTGTGCACTCGATGATTGTGCTTGTTTGTGTTCGTTTTGAGCGCTCGAAGTCCTCGGCAGAATGCCTTGTCTTTGAGCCTCTAAACCTATTTGTTTTGTGCTTGTTTTTTGGCCAAAACCTTGTTGCCTCTTGCCTGGAAGGGGGAGGGAACTTGTCGGCCAGTCCTAGGCGTTGTTCACTGAAGTGCATCTCCATACACATGTATGGTAGGATGATTTCAAGCCTAAACCTTGATTTTCTATATATAGGGGGTGCTCTCCCCCATTTGGAGGGGTCTGAAAATTTCGATCAAATTTCTCTCTCTCTCTCTAGAATTCTCTCTGTCTCTCTTCTTATTTTGTGCCTTAAAGTTAGTTTTCTCTACACTTTTGCACATCAACCCTTAACCAAACTTGAACACCTTGGAGCTGAGGTCCCTTGGAGCCTAGTTTGAGCTTTGGAAGGAGGTTTGAGCTTGAAATTGTAGCTGTTTTGTGCTGTGCTTCAAAGATAGAGAACTTACTTCATTTAAGCTTATTGTGCACACTTGCTTTGCCATCGTTTTGTATTGTTTTTGAACTGGTTTTCAACTACAAAAACCTCTGGTTTTTTAGGCTTAACATGATGGCTTGAGGATATTTTGTGTTAAGAGGTGATCCACCTTTCTTGTTGTTGAATTGTGTAGACTTTTGCACTATCTTTTCACATATTAAAATAAAACTTTTTGGGCCTTTATACCACTGAAATTCAGAGTTATGTCGGTGGCAAAAACTCTCTTTTGAAGTCCAAAATTGGAGGGGTTAGCCTCCCCTCCTTGTGTCTTGTTTGCATGCCTAGATGGCTTAACATGTGAGCATGTTTTTCTAGCATTTTGTACCTTAATATCAGCTTGTTTTTGCTACTGTTTTGACTGGTTTCCGCTCTGTTTTGAGCTGGTTTGGTCATTTGAGGCTTGTATTGTGTGGTTGTAGTGTAATTTCCTTCACTAGTTTGTTGTTTCAATGTTTTGATCATCATTCTTTTGAGTCGAAAGCATGTTTTAGTGTTATTTTGCATGTAATTTCAGCATCATAAGCTCTATCACATGCTCCTTTGTTTCACTCTTTCATTCATTTTGAAAGTAACTTTGAATGCCTTGTTGGCTTAAGTGTGAAATTGAGACACTCATGCTTAATGGTTTAATTCCTTCGGGAGTTCAATATCAACGGCATGAGGTCTTTTTCATGCTCAAGGAACTTATGGTTTAAGACTACTTTCAATTAGAGGACAATCACCTTTTGGACTAATTAATTAAAAAATGGATTGGTAATCTAAAATGAGTAAACAAAATGATAGCATAAACAAAGAGTAGCATAAACAAAATGATTCATACCAAGTTGTAATGCCCCCAAAATAATATCATAAATACATCCACAAACATATATAAATGATAGCATAAATCAGAGTCTTAGTACTTTCATTACATAATGTTAATGAATACAAAGAGTTTAACGTAAATGAATGCCTTATTGGCTTACACCTTTCCAAGCCTTGGCTTGGTTACAACAAAATGAGCTTCACTCAATACCAATTTAGCCCTAGGCTATACAAAAATATGGCAAAACATGAAGCTATTGCTTCCCAAAGGTTCCTCCAATGCTATTGCCTTGGTAGAGGCATGCCATCGTTACCTGAAAATGTTATTCCCAAATATGTTGAGCCACAGCCTAGTAGAAATTCATCTAACACAGTATATGAAATTTAGCAAAAGTATAAGTACAAGTGCATAGACGATGCTTGTGATAAAACTTCTCACAACTTCATATACTCATAAGCTATCAATTTCAAGTCTTACCCCACGTACTTTCAATCTGCATTTCGATTATTATTCTTTCTCAATTCATGAGTCAATTTCATTATTTCACATCAACTGAACTGAGACTACAACTCAATTATTTTCAATTCACACAACACATATGCATAAACACTTCAAACATCCATTTCACGAATATTTCGTCCACAAGCGACCGTCAAACAGGCCCCACGTAAACGTAGGCCATACAAGCACTACAATTGCCATTTTACAGATATTTCATCCGCGGGCTAGGCACCCATGTATAATTTTGAGACTTTCACCCAGGACACTCTGGCCAACTTAATTATAATGGAGTCCATCCCCTTTCTCCTCCCAAACAATCATTCATACATATGCAATGTACTTAAATACAACATCAAACAATGGAGCACATTCCATTTCCACTCCACTTAATCATACATGTACAACGTATATAAACATAGTCATATTCAATGACATACAACAAGATATTAGTTTCAGTTTACCTAATCCTCATACAATTTCTACAACAATCAAAGCTATCCTCCACCGATAGTCCAATATAGTTATCCCTAGACAGATATTTAATCTCAACAGATAGTTTATTCATAACTTCAAGAAAAATGAGTTAATGCGTAACCAATCCCATCATTCATATCAATACTCTCTCAATTTCGTATTTTCAATGTCAATTCCAATTATTTGTACAAAATAATAATTTGATCCAATTAGGGCAATTTCCCTTTATCCCCAATTATTAGCCAAATGCCAAAATCATCAAATTAGACATAACACAACATCATTTTCAAATCCCACAAGCATTTATTTCATTTTCACCCAAAACCCCTCTTTCCATTTTATGCCCAAACCCTAGGTTTGTTTAAAACATCCCCCAAATCACATCATTGTTACACAAAAGACAATAACTCAACTAAATGTCATATGAAAGTGTAGAAAAGATCCCTACCTCAAAGGAAGAAGATGAGCCAAACAAGAGAGAAACTCCAAGAATGTCGAAACCCACTTCTATTCGGATCAAAATGTAGATCTTGACGAGCTCTACCTTTTTCTCAAAGGCACTAGGGTGAAAAGATCAATGGATCTAGATGAAATCTAAGAGAGAAGGTGAATTCTAGAGAGAGAGGCTCAAGAACAAGCTTTTTGGAGAGTTTTAGAGAGAACGATATGAAAAAGTGATTCAAAATTTCATCTTCTCGGACTGTTATACGCGCAATCCGCTCGAGCGTCAGACACAAGGTTCCACTCGAGTGTGAAAGTTGGAGCTTGAGCGTAAAATACACATTTCCAAAAGTTTTGCAGATGAGGGTCCCCCCGCTCGAGCGTGGAACTGGACGCTCGAGCGTCCAAAGCACCTTTCCAGTATTTTCAGAACTGCAAAAGAAATGCTGAGAAGTGGTAAATCCCGCTCGAGCGCAAGAGTGGCCGCTCGAGCGAATGAGCAAAATTTATGAAGCCCGCTCGAGCGGAAGAGCCAAATTCTGGGCAACAAAGGTTTGGAAAAACAGGCAACCAACCTATCCGAAACGCACAACTACAACCCAATAACTGAAATAAAGGAGAAGACAAAGGAAAGAGATATGAACAACTACTCAAAACCAAACCAACCCGAGTCCGGAATATAATAAGTAACGGGTCAAAACCGAAATCGCTATAATTACAAATGCCTTTTTCAATACAAATCATAAAAAATTATACTACACAATAGCTTATTTACTCCAAGGAGTAACACTCTCATAAAAATCATAAAAAAAATTATTAAAACAAATTTTTAAAATAAGTTTAAGTTTTTTCAAAAGTCTTGATAAACATCTAAAAAGTCTTTTTTTTCTTTTTTTTTTATTTTTTTGAAAGATTCCAAAAATAAAATTTAAAAAGCTAAATAAATTGGACTCTTTTTGGAGAGAGAGAAGCCTAAACATTTCAAAATAGCAGTTCAATAAAAAACCAAATTAAAAACAGTTCACTAAAAGTAAAAAAAAAGGGTTAACTTTTTCATGTTCCCTTTTCCTTTCAATCAACCAATTCCCTTCAAATCCTAAATCCAAATACAACCTAAGAGAGATTTTTGGGGGGGGGGGGGGGGGGGGGGAAGACCTATCATATTACAAAATTAAACTGTAATAAAATCAAAAAAAAAAAAAAAGAATAGCTATTTAGGCCAAAATATAAACCTACTATATAGGTCTAGTGATATGTCAAGAAGAGGACTGGTTGATAATTAAACGTTATCTAATTATCAACCAATTATCTTCTTGACACATCACTGGGTTTATAAAGTGGGTATAAAAACTGAACTTGTATATCATTATTAAAAAAAACAAAGACATAAGTATTCACATAATTCATCATACATTCCTACTATTCAAAACACACACACACACACACACACACACACACACAAAAAGCATAAGTATTCTCTAGAAATTTAACAGCTATGCTATATATACCAAGATACATAACTATACACACTATATTAGACTTCTTTCTAAACCAAACATTAAAAACTTAATGTTTAATATAATTATTGAAAATTCCAAGGCCAAACATGAAAATTCCAGAGCATTAAAGAAATCTGAGAGTTTATTCATTAATCCAGAACATTCATTAACCCACTACAATTCAAGAAAGAAAGTGAGGAACTAATAAAGAATTGCAAGGGAGAGACTTCCTAATCTGAGTATCTGTATGAGAAGCAAAATTGAAGAAATTTGAGACAGAAGGACTAAAAAAAAAAAAACACAATTAGTAAGAGCACTCCTCAACACTAAAAATGTACACAAATCTATTTTCATGTTTAACGAATAAGAATATGACCATTGATGATTAATGAGAACCTTTGATTAAGACGAAATAAACATGATTGTTGACATGAAATATAACTGTAAGAAGGCAGAATGAGATTTAATAATTGCCATAAAGAAAAATTAATTGACACTGAATTAACAACCTCATAACATATTTTAGTTAACAATCTACTTTAAGAAGTTCGTCATTGCATGAATATCACAGATGGGGAAATTGAACTACTATAAGATAGAAGACAAATTATAATTTTTTAATGTCTTCAATATACATTAAAAAGGATAGAAGAAAAATTAAATATTGTCATAGAAATCTTCATCATTTTTCTCTATTGGCCAAAATGTAGAACTATTGCAATACATGATTTGGCGGTTAATTCTATATAATAATTTTGCATTGACAACAGTTAAATTCTTATGGATTGTATTGCCCACTTTTCCTATTAACAACTAATGTATACCACACCCAAAAAAAAAAAAGAGTAAATTATAAAAAAATATAAATTATACTACTTATGAATAAAATTTTAGCAAAACTTCAATATAGAAATTTAATTATTAATTTTTCATTATAGAATGTGAAAAAAAATAAGTAAAAACCTACAATAAAAATTTATAAAAAGTCTCACCACACTGTAACTGGATAATTACAAATATCTTTTGTCTTATCTATATGATTACAAATGCCTTTTTCAATACTCTCATAAAAATTATACTACACGGTAGCTTATTTACTCCCGTGAGTTATACTACACAGTAGCCTATTTAATCACAAATATCTTTCCTTAACCCATTTTTCCATACTTTCCATTCAAAAGTTCTATTTGTTTATTTATTTTTAATTATATGTTTTATAAGCAATGAAACGATGAAGAAAGTTAAAACTTTCAATTTCCTTTTCCTTCCTTTTTCTCACATACCAAACAACAATGCATAAGATTCAAACTTCATTTTCCTCTTTCTTTCAACAATCAACCACCAAACTAAGAGTGTGTGTGAGAGAGAGAGAGAGAGAGAGAGAGAGAGAATCCAAAAAACCAGAGATTGAAGTACTAACCAGAACGCCGAGAAACAATCTGCAAGTAAGAACAAAACACAATCAGAAATCAAACAAAAAAATGAAAAAGAACAAAAATAAAAAATTTTGACAAACCGTCATTTTGTCAACCCATATTTGGTAAGTAAAAATATGACCATTGATAATTAAAGAGAGTCTCAACCCATTTAACTAAGATGAAATAAAATGATTCTTAATATGAAATCCAATTTTCCTTAACCCCCAATTTGATAGAGAGCGAGCGCGTGCGCGCGCGCGCGCGCGCGCGAGAGAGAGAGAGAGAGAGAGAGAGAGAGAGAGAGAAGTGGGTGTTGAAACCCAATTGATTATTAAACAAAAAAACACAATACAAAATTTTATTTTGTTTAACATTTGATAAAAATTTTAAAATGTTTAACATTTTTGTTGTTGCTATTAAAGCTCGTCCTCAACAGCAACATTTAATAGATTATAGGAATTATTATCACCAAAAACAGGGTGCAAAATAAAATGGGCTTTTGATTATGCCTTTTTGATTTCTGTAAACAGTTCTCGCAAACAGCCTTATAATGCAACAAAATCAAACCAAAAACAGAATGCTAATGTTTCAATCCCAAAATTGAAACCCATGTCATCAGCACCTATTTACTCATAGAAATCTTATTCAATAATTTTCTGAAATCCTCATAGGTTTAGTTGATGAAACCCACAAATATGGACCCAAAATCAAAATATAAACCCATTTCAAAATACAAAACCAAAATACAATTTATAGAAATCAAAACCAAAATTGAAACCCATTATAATCATAGGTTAGTTCATAAAACCCATCAATAAAATAGAAATATATAAACCCATCATATTTACAACTAATTTCAAACGTACAAAAAGAAAATGTAAATTTTTAACCCATCACATTTTCTAAAATACATACAGAAATAGAAACCCACTTCATGAAATCAAAATCTATCATATTTGTAACCCATTTCAATATTTACAGAAACAGAAACACATTTCGTAGGTTAGAAGAGTGAAAGAGCAAAGAAGAATAGGAGTGTCACCTATGAAGAGTTGTTGGAGATTGCAGAACCGAAACTAAGAGAAAAATTTGAGCTAAAACCAGAGAGGAAAATGGAGAGCTGGTGGAGTATGTAAGAAGAGAGAGACAGATGAATCTATCTCTCAACATGGGAAAGAGAGACAGAGTAAGTGAAAAGACACATTTTGGAGGGAAAAAGTTAAAACAAACAAATCATCTTGGCCCATAGATGTTTGATAAGTATAATCTCAACCCTTCGTTCAAAATGTATCTCTGATACATTTTGAGACATTTTCAAAAAACCTCGAGCCTTATTAGACGAAGACACCCTTTAATGTTTCAATTTCAGTGTGGTCCGAATATGAGACAAAATTTTTTGCTTCAGAATTTTATTTATTTATTTATTTATTTTTTTGCTTCAGAAAAAAAAAAACAATGGGTGAAGCCAGGGAAAAGCAAAATAAATCTGAGCCATTGTTTAGCATAAAAAAAAAAAAAAATTTGTTCTGTTCTTTCATTGTTTAGCATTCAAACTGAAGGTAAAAAAATCTGAGCCATTGTTTAGCATTCAAACTGAAGGTGGAGATGACAGGATGATGAAAAAAAAAAAAAAAAAACAGAGGTAAAAAAATGAATGGAAAAACAAAAAGAAAGTAAGGAGAAAAGAGTGCCTTACCTAGTGATGGTGGAGAAGAGAGCTTTCGATTGAGCTTTGTTCTTCCTTCTTCACAGCTTTCTTCCTTCTTCAAAGCTTTCTCAGAGCTTTGATCATAGATACATATGATGTAAAGAGTGCCTTACCTGGTAAAGTGTAGTGGGTTGGCGAGAGTTGATAGGTAAACAAATATAGACCATTGAATTTTAGCCATTGATAAATCTAGACCATTGAAACTCTTTTCAATCTCAGCCATTGTTTTGAAATTAGACAAATCTAAACCATTAAAGATAGTTTGTGCGAGAGATATTTTTAAAAAAAATCTGAGCCATTGCTTTTTTAAATTAGATAGATTTGAACCATTAATTTGAAAGACATTTTCAAATGAACCCTTCCATTGTTATATAGATATATATATATATATATATATATGAATGGCACATGTCATGTTTTTATAAGGAAAATTATATAAATTCGTTCAACTCAATGAATTAATTTCAACCAATATTAAGTGATCATTTTTCTTAAAAAATTTTAATATTGGCATTATCAACTAGACTAAATTGACATAAAATTTAAAATTAAGAGTCAAAATCAAACTAATTGAAATTACAAATATCAAATGAATGCATATATATATATATATTTAATTTTTTGAGAAAATGTCATTTTGCCTCCCAAACTTTCACGCATTTTTCAATTTGACCCCTAGACTTCGTATAATATCAATTTGCCCTCCAAACTTTTCAAATTTTGATCAATTTAGCTCAAGCCATCACATTTCGTCTACAATTGAACGGAATGTGATGAGCTATCCCCCTAAACTATTATTTGGAAGGAATATAAAAGGGCATTGCTTACAGAAAAAGTTGGTGTGATAAACGGTTGAACTAAGGTTTTCAAATTTAGTTCTTGAGATCAAAATCAAATTTAGGGTTTTCAATCCATTTCTTGGGATCAAAAACAAATTTAGGGTTTTCAAATTCCTCACACCAAATCGAAATCAAAGTTCATCATTCAACGAAGGTCACAAACAAACATTGAATGATGGATTGGGTTTGAAGAGAGAAAGATGTCAATCGAAGAAATGGAGCACCTATTTATGGTATTTACTTTTAATATTTGTTTATTTTTTCATTTAATGATTATTAAAAATCGATTTGTGATATAATGCTAATTTGATTTGCCATTTTTTTAAATAAATCTTTGTTGTTTGTCTTTGAAATGGATTTGTTTTGTAACGCCCCCAAAGAAATTAACACAAATAGACTCATTATCTTCCAACAACATAATCTTGTTTTCCAAATTAATAGCTTCCTTTGCTTAAAGTATACAGAATATAAAACCTCATCATTAACATCATCACCAATCTTTAACATTTATATTCATTAAACTCTAGAGATTTACAAAAAAATACTCTACATGCAATTGTACATTCAACATTCCTAGAATATGAATCTATAACATGTGGCACAATAAGTCAAGTACAATTCAATGCCCTAAAGGGCTACAAATTCCAAGGCTTAAACCTAGTAATACAAAAATGGTTTTCGAACCCAAACATGTAAAGCCCTTGGCTTGTCAAAAATAATTACAACAAAAGAAAAGAGCCTTCTGCTCTCAAAATACATCCCACGCCTTTAACTCGGCGAGATCACCACATCATTTCCTACACAAAATCCCATAGGGTAAGCACAAAGCCCAATATGAAGATCTTAACAAAGTATATACATTTTATACAGTCTCTTGAGATAAATGCATATGCCATGTCATGCTTAAAACATATATCTCTATCTTTTGAAAATCTTATGCTCAATGCAATTTGAAAACGCAACAATTCAATAACTTCAATGTAGTTCAAGGGGTGGTAAATACGACTTAGGTAATCCCTAGGATGGTGTTTGCAAGTATGCATATCAAGCACTACCAATTACCACCAATCACCACTTTACCTGTTGCTAACCAGAAGGCACGTGGTACCTCCTCCGCGCGTGTTTTCGGTCTTTCACCATGGACACTAAAGCCAACTTAACCAATATCAACTACACCCCCTATCCGGACTTATCAACATATTTGTCCCAAAACAAATCAAAATGATCTTGTTTCACAAAACAATTCTTTTCTCAAAGCAATATTTTTCCAATACAAGATTCAAAATCAATTGCAACAATGATTCAATGGAATGACAATGCAAAATGTAACAATGCATTAATATAGTTCCACTTTCAATTCCACCACACAATTCTCCATTGTGATCAAATTTTCACATCTCTTATCAATGTAACATCATAATACATTTTACAAGAGATAATATAACAATATCATCATTCGTGCATTCTCCACAAATTAATCATCATTCTTAAAATTTGGCCTTTCCAAGACAAACAACATAAACTATTCCTTAAGCTTCCCATATCAACAATTCTCATTTTCTCATGAAATTTCCTTATTTGATACAACTATAGAAATTTCTTCCATCATTTATTCACATAACAATTTGTTAAGCATAAATTTCACAATATCTCAACAGCTTTCTTAAAACCCCTAAAGTTCTAGGGTTTCTACCAAAATTAGGTTTTTGTTTCATTTTTTAAAAGATTTTTCCAAAACAACACCCACACTTCAGAACATAGCTTACACTCTCAAAATCTTTGGAAAAATAAAAAAAATCCACTTCTAATATCATCTGGGGTTTATCAACCCAAAACCATGATCCAAACCAAGGTTTTAAAAATCAGGCCGGACCGGCCGGTTCAACTAGTGGAACCGTCAACCGGTCAGGGTTTCGGTCCGGATACACCCACTAAACCATTCAAAATATAAAAAAAAAACCGGCCTATTTTGTGAGAACCGAGAAAACTGGCAGTTGAATTGCTTAACCGGGGGCGGTTCACCAAGTCAATTAAATTGAATTTTGGTTTTATTATTCTTTCTTTCTTTTCTTTCTTCCTTTCTTATTTTATATATATATATATATATAAGAAAATTTTAATTGAAAAATCTCTTTTAAAGGTCTCCGCTTGTGAGGAATCCCATTGAGAGCTTGAAATTATTGTGAAAGCCTCTACTTAGTTATAAGAAAAAAATTCTTCCAAAAAAACTCAAGAATCTATGTGGGATTCAATCAAATTTATTAGAGGGAAACTTAAAATTTTGATATCCCTCCAAAATTTTTGCTCTTTTTTCAATCAAATTATTTGAATTAAAATCATATGGAGGGAATATTGAATATTTGATTTCTTCTTCCAAAATTAAAATTAATAATATTTTAAAATATATTTTTATATTTTTTAGTAAAAAAAGTATTAGGAGAACTATTTAAGATTATTTAATTTTTTAAATTTATAATTTTATTACTTATATTTTTATTTAAATATAATTTTAATATATTTATGATGTCGCAGTTCGATTCCGGTTCAACCCGACGGTTGAACCGATGACCCGTCCACCCGATCATTTTTCCGGTTCACTCACCAGTCCAGTTTTTAAAACATTGATCCAAACATGTAAGAAACATTCTAAACAAGCATAGACTTGCAAATATATATATATATATAACTCTAAGAATATCCCTACCTCAAGCTTAGGAGATGAAGGAGATGAAAATTGTAAAACTCAAAGTGGATGAAAACTCAATTCAATCGGTGTAAACGTAGCCCTCGTCGCCCTCTTTGATTTGGTGTAAAAAGCCCTCTCAAATTCTAGAATATTTTTGCTAAATCTTAGAAAGAAGTTTGGATTTGGGTGCGTTTGTAGAAAGACAGAAGAGAAAAGATGAGTAGAGAGAGCGAGCGAGAGAGAGAGAGAGAGAGAGAGAGAGAAGTGAAAAAGCGTCTCAAACACATTTTTGGCATCAATTTTGAGAAAGAAAAAAAACACAAAATTCAAGACAAATGTACAAATCCGCACGAGCGGAATTCCAAATCTGCACTAGCGGATTATGATGCTCCATGGGCAATTTGCTCTAGAGAAAAACCTAGAAATTTTCACAAAATCCGCTCGTGTAGAATCTAGAACCTCCACGAGTGGTTTCTGCCCAAAAACCCCAGAAAACCCCTGTGTGATTCCGCTCAAGCAGTTGCCAAATCTAGACAAGTGATTTTGCCCAAAAAACACAAAAATTGATTCCGTACTTTGAAACAAGTTCCAATACCCAAAACTCAAATTTTTTAACCCAGGAATGTTAAGAGAGGTTAAGTAAGAGCAAAAAAGAATTCTCAACGACCTAATACCATAAACAAAACACCAAAAATAAAACACACTATCTTACTAATCAACACCAATCAAGTCCAAGACGCCGGGACATCACAATCTCCCCCTAGTAGGAAATTTTGCCCTCGAAATTCGGTCACACCTCTCCCTATCCACCTCCAATGAATAAAGACAATTCAATAATAAATGGGCCCCAAGTGACAACAACCATACAATGACAATAATGAATCCATAATAACAACAATTCAATTATAGCATGGAGATCTCAATCTCAACAACCTTCCACTACCATTATCAAAATTTTCCTATAGGCCAAGGCCATAACCCCAACAACCACTGATATGATAATCATAAGCATAAGTTCAACAACAATTATAACAATCCTACAACAGTTCTTATGCTTAAAAAGACAATAACAATCATAACAACAAGTGGTTTACAACTTCAACTATTTATTCTCAAACACAAAAGAAAATTACAATTTAGAATAAGCTAAGTGTTCTCAAATAAATCTAGATACTTGGAGCGGACTTCCGCCTCCCGTTCCCAAGTTGATTCCTCAACCCCATAGTGTCTCCATAACATCTTTACTAAGGGTATAGTCTTGCCCCTCAACACTTGTTCTCGGCCATCTAAAATTTGAATTGGTCGCTCTTTGTATAAGGCACCCTCATCTACCTCCAAGTCAACCCAATCAAGTACATGTGAAGGGTCAGGTTCATACTTCCTAAGCATAGATACATGGAACACGTTGTGAACCCCAAAAAGTTGTGGCAAGAAGGCCAAATAGTATGCCACTTCACCAATCCATTCTAAAATCTCAAAAGGTCCAATAAACCTTAGAGACAACTTCCCACTCTTACCAAATCTTATCAAACGCTGTCTCTACGAGATCTTAAGAAACACATGGTCACCAACGTCGAAAGATAAAGGTCACCTTCTCTTATCGACATAACTCTTCTGTCAGCTTTGAGCCGTAACTAACCTTTTTCGAATGAGAACAACTTTCTCGGTCATCTCTCGAACAATCTCCGGGCCCAACATCGGTGCATCATCCATTTCAGCCCAACAAACTGGTATTCTACAAGTTCGGCTATACAAGGCCTCGAACGGTGCCATTCTAATACTTGCCTGATAACTAATGTTATAGGTGAACTCAATCAACAGTAGGTGCCTCTCCCAAGACCCCTTGAAATCAAGGACATGAGCTCTAATCATATCCTCCAAAATTTGAATAGTACACTCTGACTACCCATCGGTCTAAGAATGATAAACGGTTCTAAGTGTCAACTTAGTTCCCAACGCCTCTTGAAGGCTTTGCCACAACCGGGCGGTGAAACGAGGATCTCTATCCAAAATAATGGCCACAGGAACCCCATGAAGTCGAACTATATCTCTAACGTATAACTCTGCCAAATAATCAGCTGAGTCGTCGGTGCTCATCGGAATGAAGTGCGTAGATTTAGTCAACCTATCAACAATCACCCAAATGGCATCATGCCCCGCTGTGTTTTGGGAAGCCCAACTACAAAGTCCATGGTAACATGCTCTCATTTCCACTCGGCTATAGGTAAGGGTTGTAGCAAATCTGCTGGCTTTTGGTGCTCGGCTTTCACTTGTTGACAAGTAAGGCATTTCGAAACAAATAAGGTGACGTCTCGTTTCATTTATACCCCTCCACCAAAACTAATAACTAAGATCATGATACATTTTAGTGCCTCCTAGATGTACCGCAAGGTGTGAGTGATGAAATTCCCAGAATACCTCATCTTTACAAGATTTTAGCACAAACAAATGGTCTAGATACATCACACTCAAATCCGAGTGAATGTTCAAACCCTTCTCTTCCTTCCCGTTAGAGATCATATCACGGATTGTCTCCACCTCACGAACACCTTGTTGTGCCTCTATGACTCTGCTAATCAAGGTAGGTTGAGCAATTAAAGTAAATAAGGTAGCACCCTCGCCAGATCGCCCAGATGCAAATCAAACTCGCCGATATCTCCTAGTATATCCCATTCTCGAATGGCTACACTTGCCACACTACTCACAAACTTCTGACTCAAGGCATTGACCACAACATTGGCTTTTCCCAGATGATAGTGTAACTCAAAGTCATAGTCCTTCATAAATTTCATACATCTCCGTTGACATAAATTCAAATCTTTTAGGAAAACAATATTTTAGACTTTTATGATCGGAGAAAATATCAAACTTCTCGCCATACAAATAATGCCTACAAATCTTCAAAACAAAAATTATCACCGCTAACTCTAAATCATGGGTGGGGTAGTTCTTCTCATGATTTTTCAATCGTCGTGAACCATAAGCCACAACCTTCCCTTCTTGCATCAACACATAACCAAGACTATCCCGGAACGTATCACAATAAACAGTATAACCCAAGTCTATTTATGAAATTATCAAAACCGGTATGGTGGTCAACCTAATCTTAAGTTCTTGGAATGACTTCTCACAAGTCTCGTTCCATACGAATTTGACACCTTTCCTTGTCAACCTGGTCAAAGGTGCTGCTAGTCTAGAGAAGTCCCTTACGAAACGATGATAATACCCAGCTAACCCTAAAAAGCTCCAGATCTCAAAAGCATTCTTAGATTGTTCCCATTCTTGCACAACATCTATCTTAGAAGAATCTACAGTTACTTCTTCTCCTGTCATAACATGACCTAAAAATTTCACTTCAATCAGCCAAAACTTGCATTTCTCAAATTTAGCATACAATTGGTGCACCTTAAGCAAGTCAAACACTATTCACAAACGTTCCTCATGTTCCTCCTCAGAGGTCGAATAAATCAAGATATTGTCACAAAGACGACTATGAAATGGTCTAAAAATTCTCGGAAGACTCGATTCATCAAGTCCATAAAAGAGGCAGGTACGTTGGTTAAATTGAAATACATTACTAGGAATTCATAGTGGCCATACGCGTGTGAAAAATCATTTTCTAGATATCCTCCTCCCAAATTCTCAACTAATGGTACCCCGATCTCAAGTCTATCTTCGAAAAGCAACGAGACCCTCTACAAATAACTCATCTATTCTGGGTAAATGATGCTTGTTCTTAATGGTAACTAGATTTAATTTGCAGTAATCAATACACAACTGCAATGACCCATCCTTCTTCTTCGCAAAGAGAGCCGGTACTCCCCAAGGTGATGTACTAGGGCGAATAAAATCCTTGTCTAAAAGTTTTTGGAGTTGGTTCTTCAACTCATGTAACTCAGTGGGTGCAAATCTATATGGCACCATGGAAATTGGTGTCGTGCCAAGCACTAAGTCAATGGAAAATTTTATCTCCTAATGAGGAGGTAACCTAGTAAGATCTTCAAGGAAAACATCTGGATATTCACAAACTACCCTTGGTAAATCACTCCAAACCATGCTACCATCATTGGCTAAGGTAAAGGCAAAGAGGAAACTAAGCCCTTCTCGACTCTTAAAGTCAAACAATGGTGGATATGATCTATCACCCCGATCAGATAGAAAATAGAAACAATCCCCAATTGGTGTGCATACGGACACTCGGTGACGCTGACAATCTATAGTAGCCCAGAAGTGTGTCAACCAATTCATACCCAAAATAAGGTCAAAAGTGTGCATGTCTAAGATGATGAAGTCAAAAGAGAGTCAACGATCTACGATCTTAATCTCGTAAGAGCGGCACATTCGGCCCAATGCCACTCTACCCCGAACTGGTTACTCAACCCACAAAGAAGACTCCAACTGATCAGCCTCTAACCCCAATACAGAAGCAAAAGCAGAAGATATAAATGAATGCGATGCACCCGTATCAATCAACACACTAGCTAAAGAATTGAACACAACAAAATTACCTCTTACAATAGAGGATCTTAGCGACTGCTCTGGCACTGTAACAGTATACATGTGCCCCTTTGGCCTCTGATCAACCTGTTCATCTCTCAAAGCATAGCCTACTCTGCTGATTGAGCCGAGGTGGCTCCCTGATTAGCTCATGAGGTTTGGACAGAATGAGCCTGCTGATGGCTTTGAGTCTGCCTTGACCTTAATGCGCCAGATGTGCCTCCCAACTACAGGCAAGCTCTCCTCAAATGCCCCGACTGACCACACTAAAAGCATGTAGGTCTTTGTCCCTGACTCTGGGACTCACTCTAAGATCGGTTTGGTGGTGATGGTGGTAACATTTGCTACCCTCCTTTCTTCTATGGGCAACCAGTAGTCTTGTGACTCTGTTGGCCACACTTTAAACAAGTAAAGTTGCCCTGAGCATTCCTCTCCAGGCTAATACTAGGCAATGGGAAAGTAGATCTAGTCTGTTGTGATTGGGGCTAGGATGAAGCAGTCTATATGCTTCTTGCTAGGTCTAAAGTCCCTCTGAGACTCTTGACCCTTAGACCTCGAACCACAAAGTCTCTCCTCTTCAACCTGCACTATAATCTCTACATGTGTCACCGCCTCCACAAGACAGTCATAGTTCTGGATCATGTTTCCAACAACCTTAAACAAGATCTTGATTCTCAATCTCTTCTCAAATTCTATGCAACGGCATTCCTCCGTTGTTACCAACTCCGGTGTAAACCGAGACAAACTAGTGAAGGCCGCTTCAAACTCAACCACTGACAGGTTTAGTTGCTTGAGGTTTTGAAATTCTTGCCTCAGTCTCTCCTTATCTATGGGAGGTAGGTATTTGTCTTGGAAAGTGATGGCAAAAGCTTCCCATGTCGACCCTATTTTGCCTTCTGCATACTTCCATCATTGGCCCGTATCCCCTTTGAGGTAATAACTTGCCAGAGTCACCCTTAGTTCACTATCATCAACGTAAAGCATTTCAAATGTCTTCACTATATGCTCGAGCCACTCGTCTGCTTTCTTAGGCTCCAGGCCACCTTGAAACTCGTCTGGCTTGGCCCACAAAAACTCTCGAGTAAGAAAGCCCGCCCTTGTCTCTACGGTGTTCTCTCGAGCTTGGTTCTCTGCCCTTAAGATGTTAATCGACTCTCTCAAAGTCCCCACCATTTCTCGGGCTAAGGCACCTATAGGGGCTTGACCCGCTTGGTTTAGGACTCCCCCTTGCCCTATTTGCTTGGCCACGTTAGCTTTGCTTGCTTGCTCGGCTGCATTAGTTTGACCGAACCCTTCTTCTTCCACTGAAACCTCATGGACCGGTACTTTATGAACACCTTGGCGAGACCTACCACACCTTCCGCCTCTACCACCACGTTCTTGACCTCTTCTTGACATCCTAATTAAGGACAAGAGTAAACAATTTAGCATACAATCGCATATCTACTCACAACTTATCTCACAAGTCCCATCACAACAATTTTATACATTCCTATTTCATGTAAACACTAAGTTTCATTCCACATAAGCATTTAATCACGTAAACACATATGGATTACTCCTTTACGATGAAATTTGTCTCATGAAATACCGAGAATTCTTATTAGAATGAGCATTGATCAGGTGCACTTGTAATAAAGCTTCAAGGAATTTAATAGGCGCAAACAACATCCCAAAACTTCAATCACATAACACCTAAAACATGGAATATCTCCTAGTTAAGCGAAATGAACCCACTGTGGAAAACAACCGCTTCCTGCGAGCCCCAAGTGTTCAAACCCGGTAGCTCTGATACCAAGTTGTAACCCTCCAAAGAAATTAACACAAATAGACTCATTCTCTTCCAACAACATAATCTTGTTTTCCAAATTAATAGCTTCCATTGCTTAAAGTATATGGAATATAAAGCCTCATCATTAACATCATCACCAATCTCTAACATTTGTATTCATTAAACTCTAGAGATTTACAAAAAATACTCCACATGCGATTATACATTCTCAACATTCCTAGAATATGAATCTATAGCATGTGGCACAACAAGTCAAGTACAATTCAATACCCTCAAGGGCTACAAATTCCAAGGCTTAAGCCTAGTTACACAAAAATGGTTTTCGAACCCATACATGTAAAGCCCTTGGCTTGTCAAAAATAATTACAACAAAAGAAAAAAGCCTTGTGCTCTCAAAATACATCATTCAACCCCATCGAGTGTTCAACGCTCGAATATGAAAGAAAACCCTCGCAACAAAACGTTTGGCCGACTCTCACCAAAGAAAGGACTCACAACAAAACATGGTCAAAACAACACTCCAATGTGACAAGCCCCAACACCCCCAAAACACTCATCAAACCACTGCATAAACCTGTGACTAACAATTCAAACAAAGTTGCTACCCAACACATTCATTCTAAACAATTAACAACATAATTCCTTGTTAAAAAAAAATAATAATAACAATAATAATAAAATAAAAAATAAAATAAAATTTCTCTTTTTCCCAATTCTTTGAAAATCAATCCCTTGTATATAAAACATTGCTCAAAAGGTGCTCAAACTCATACCATCCAAAATTAGAAATACATATACAAAAGTATTAATTTGGACACATAATCATCCACAATTCAGTTGCAAAAATTATTTGGTGAAATCCCTCGTCAAAATTTAGGTTAAATCCACAACATATCTGTTTAGCAATGCCATTCGAGACCATCACACGAGAAAATTTTCATTTCCACATCTTTTTTCACATAACACCCGGTGAACCTCTACCATCACCTGACCACACTTATCACTTTTACAGTGATGCAACAACAACAAATACACAACGTCCCAATAATAATAATAATTAATAGGAATAACAACCGTGTTACCAACACAAGGCACAAGAAAATTTACAATTTTGCAATTTCATTCCTCCATAACATTACCATCAATTATTACCTACACAAGGCATAATGCATAAGTCAAAACAATGAATCTACCACACTTTACTCCAACCAGAGGGAGATTTCATTAACTCAATACAAGCTTTACACTAGCTTCACAACTACATACACTAAATTTCACACTTTCAAAACCACTCTAAGGCACCTGCTATTCCCAAGGTGATTATTTGTCAATCAAACTCCTCTATCAACTAATCAGTTAACCAACTCAATAAATTCCTACTCTAGACACTAAACACCGACGTGTTACCCAACACTATTTATTCGATAAGGAGTTTCACACACCATTCCACACATTTCTCAAACTCATACCAGATTCCCAAATTAAACTCTACAACTCATGTTCCCAAACATACCACCATTCATGTGCCTATATGGTAAACGCATCCTCTTTCCACACTTGAGTCCGAACTGGACTTCCAAAGGTCAAAGCATACCGCTCACACCCTTAAGTCAAGTCATACATATTCCCTTGGCCATGAAACCCCTCACTTTACACAATATATTGATAGAGCCACAACCACTCACTCTTCACACCAACCTATTCCCAACCATTCTCTCTTATTCTATGGACTCTAATAGGTCACACTATTCCCACATTGTATACCTAGAATAAAAGAAACTTCATTCTTAACATCTCAATATGAGTCCCAAATTCCAACAGCCTAGTCCCACTTATATATGATTCTCATTAGACTCCCTACACTTAGCTTACGAAGCAACAACATAAGATTACAAATTTAACAAAGATTCCTCAAAACATATATATAAAGTTACAAATCATTACCGTCTAATTCCCTTGTAAAGTGCACACACACATATATATACAATTGCAACATCTGTGATTACACTGCCCTACCTACAATTCCATAGCATTACCATACTAAAACAACAATGAATCACACTACTCCCTCAAATCACCAATAATATTTTCCAGCCACCGAGCACGGAAGGGCAATCGGGCACCTCAACGCACAAGGCATTTTCGAACCACACACACACCCTTAAATAATTCAATATTTAATTTAACACCATGGGAATGCAATGCAATGTACACTACAACAAAAAAGGTCTATAGTGACGAAAACGTGTGACGAAAAAATATTTCGTCTCCAAATATGCATGTTTTAGTGATGAAAATAAGATTTCGTCTCCAATTGTACTATTTTTAGAGACGAAAACCAATTTCGTCACCAAATGCTTAAAATCAAACAAAACAATAGGTGACGAAAATTTTATTTGTCTCTAAATTTTATTTTTCGTCACAAAACAATTTCCCGCCCTTGGGAAATTTGGCGGAAGATTAGGCGCCATTTTGGAGACGAAATTTTTCGTCACCATTGTAAAAAAATTTAGAGAGGAAATAATTTCGTCTCCAAATGTATTATTTTTAGAGAGGAAAACCAAATTTCGTTACCAAATGCCTAAAATCAATAAAAAATAAAATTGAACCATAGATATCTCTCTCTGTCACTCCCTCACCCATATATCTCCGTCACACCCATTTTTTCATCTTTCTATCTCTCTGTCTCTGTCTACAAGAAAATGCACTACAAGAAAATGCACTTTTAGCGACCACTTTGTCTCTCTCTCTCTCGTTCATCACTCTGTCTCTCTCCTCTATCTGTCTCTCACTCATTTATCTCTCTCACCACCTATCTCTTCTACCACCTTTACCACTACTACAAACACCATTCCACCACCACCACCACTGCTTCCACTGTCGCCACTTCACCTCTACGACTACCATTACTACTACCATCGCCACCACTCCACTACCACCACTACCACTACTGCCACTACTACTACCATTACCTCTCATTCACCCCTGTCACTTCATTTACACTACCATTACCACAACTTCACCATTAATCTATTTCGCCATCACCATCACCACCACCACCACCATCTCTTATCCACCACCTTCACCACTATTGCCGCTCCTTTTCTTCTACCACAAAAAATTAGATCGTGTTTTTTAGTAACCAAAAAAAATAGGCCGTAGAAAAATATTTTTCATTAACTACAGAAAATTAACTTTTATTTTAGTAGAAAATATTTTTTTATTAAAATATTACCCCTACTACCAAATAAAAAATAATAGTATTTTTTTTTCATTAAAATAAAAATGAAACAAATAAATTTTCAATCTTAATAATTTAAAAAAAATTTAAAAAAATTCATTAACTACAAAAATATATATATTTTAATAAAAAAATTTTTTTTGACGACGACAACCCGTCACAAAAAAAAAATTTAAACAATATTATTTTATTATTTAAATTTCATTTGTGACTTAAAAAAAATATTTTCTTATTTTTTATCCTCACCCCTTTTTTTTTTCCCATTCCCGCCCCCCAAATCTCCAATCTCAAACCCCAAACCCAAAGAGTTAACTTGCTAATTAATCATTCTTAAGTTCTATCATCTTGTGGTTTCCACAACAAAGAAGGATAGTGATGGACATATTCTGTTTACAAAGCCAGATCGTATTTTGGTCAATGAGGCTCGGCTTAGCATCTTGACCGAGTCACAGACATTTTTTGCTCCTCCTGGTATTTCAGATCACAGTCCTGGAATTGTTATGGTTAGGCCTGAAGCAAAACATGATCATATGCCTTTCAATTTTTTTAATTTTTAGTCCTATGTACCAACTTGTCTCTAAGCTCAAATCTCTTAAAGCAGTTCTTAAATCTTTTAAAAAGACTCACTATAGTAATACCTCAGTTAGAGTTGCTGAAGCAAAGTTCAGTTAGAAAAGACTGCCTTTGCTGCATATGTTGATCTTCTTCTTGCTGAGGAATATTTTATAAACAAAAGGCCTAGGGATAATGGTATAACATTTGGGTATCATAATGCATCCTATAACAAGATTCTCTCTATAGATGACTCTGATGGTAATATGCATGAAAAGTATGATGAATATTACTTCTCATTTCAAAAAAATGATTGTTCTTCTGTTGATTATCCTAGGGATGGGGAAGCCAAAGTTGCTGAGCTTATTCAACCTTGTTTATCTAAATGTCATCTCCCTTTGCTTATTTCTTCTCTTTCTGAGGCTGAAATTAAATCTGTTGTTTTTGGGCCTTGCAAGATCTGAGAATCTCTTTTAATTTTGGTGTACTATCCAATACTGTTGTATTTGCTTCCCATGAAGGCATTTGATTGATTGTCAAAATTTATTATCTTTTTGGCGTGCTCCTCTTAGACTTAACTCTAGCTATTACCATTTTATTGTTATCCATTTTTAAATGTTTGAATTGACCTAATGCGTTGTTATTCGTCGGTTTTCTAGGTTATTGATAAAGTTCAAGAGGAGACAAAGAGCCGTGCAGGTATGTACTGCACTTATTTTTTTATTCAGCATGTCCTCTCTCTTAGCTTAAGAAACAAATGTTTTTCTTGTAAACTCTGCTTAGCTTTATTTGTGAGTTCAATTAGTGATGTGAGTATCAATTTAAATGCTTGAAAGAGATCAATTGGTAGCACGGGACTTTCGGTTTGAAAACTAAGTCGAAAAAGGCACTCTTTTCACACTTAAGCTTGAAAATAGGCCATCGGGAGCTAAAATAGTGTAATAGTCATTAGGAGGACTGAGGAACACCTCAAACACCTCGGGAGAGACGAATGTAAGTTGCGGAAACTTACAGAACTAGCGCGGGACTCCCGGTTTGAAAACTAACTCAAAAAATGCACTTTTCTCACACTTAAGATTGAAAATAGGCCATCGGGGACCAAAATCGTGTAATAGTCACGAAAAGGTGTGGGGAACACTTCCAACACCTCGGGAGGGACCAATGTAATTTGTCAAAACTTACGGAAGTAGCATGGGACTCCCGGTTTGAAAACTAAGTTAAAAAATACACTTTTCTAACACTTAAGCTTGAAAATAGGCCTTCAGGGGCCAAAATCGTGCAACAGCCACGAGACAGCCCAGGAAACACCTCAAACATCTCGAGATGGACCAATGTGAGTTGTGGAAACTTACGGAACTAGCACGGGACTCCCGGTTTGAAAACTAAGTCAAAAAATGCACTTTTCCACACTTAAGCTTGAAAATAGGCCTTCGGGGGCCAAAATCGTGCAACAGCCACGAAACGGCCCGGGAAACACCTCAAACACCTCGGGAGGGACCAATGTGAGTTGTGGAAACTTACGGAACTAGCACGGGACTCTCGGTTTGAAAACTAAGTCCAAAAATGCACTTTTCCACACTTAAGCTTGAAAATAGGCCTTCGGGGGCCAAAATCGTGCAACAGCCACGAGACGGCCCGGGAAACACCTCAAACTCCTCGGGAGGGACAAATGTGAGTTGTGGAAACTTACAAAACTAGCACAGGACTCTCGGTTTGAAAACTAAGTCCAAAAATGCATTTTTTCACACTTAAGCTTGAAAATAGGCCTTCGGGGGCCAAAATCGTGCAACAGCCACGAGACGGCCCGAGAAACACCTCAAACACCTCGATACGGACCAATGTGAGCTGTGAAAACTTACGGAACTAGCACGGGACTCCCGGTTTGAAACTAAGTCCAAAAATGCATTTTTCTACATTTAAGCTTGAAAATAGGCCTTCGGGTGCCAAAATCGTGCAACAGCCACGAGACGGCCCGTGAAACACCTCAGACACCTCGGGAAGGACCAATGTGAGTTGTGGAAACTTAGGGAACTAGCACGAGACTCTCGGTTTGAAAACTAAGTCCAAAAATGCACTTTTCTACACTTAAGCTTGAAAATAGGCCTTCGGGGGCCAAAATCGTGCAACAGCCACGAGACGGCCCGTGAAACACCTCAAACACCTCGGAACGGACCAATGTGAGTTGTGGAAACTTACGAAACTAGCACAGGACTCCCTGTTTGAAAACTAAGTCCAAAAATGCACTTTTCTACACTTAAGCTTGAAAATAGGCCTTCGGGTGCCAAAATCGTGCAACAGCCACGAGACGGTCCGGGGAACACCTCAAACACCTCGGGAGGGACCAATGTGAGTTGTGAAAACTAACGGAACCAGCACGAGACTCCCGGTTTGAAAACTAAGTCTAAAAATGTACTTTTTGACACTTAAGTTTGAAAATAGGCTTTCGAGGGCCAAAATCGTGCAACAGCCACGAGACGGGCCGAGAAACACCTCAAACACCTCAGGATGGACCAATGTGAGTTGTGGAAACTTACGAAACTAGCACGGGACTCCCGGTTTGAAAACTAAGTCCAAAAATACACTTTTTCACACTTAAGCTTGAAAATAGGCCTTTGAGGGCCAAAATCGTGCAACAGCCACGAGACGGCCCGGGAAACACCTCAAACACCTCGGGATGGACCAATGTGAGTTGTGGAAACTTACGGAGCTAGCACGGGACTCCCGGTTTGAAAACTAAGTCAAAAAATGCATGTTAAATTGTATATGTTATGGATAAGATAATAATTGTCTAACTGACATTTTTTTTTTTTTTGTGTTTCATTTTTTTGCAGATTCGAGATTTGATATGGACGTGTTTGGTAATTTGGGTGGCCGATGGTAGAATATGGACGTGTTTAATCCGCCCTTGATATTTTACTTTTGTTAATATTAGTAGACATGTTTTTTGTTGGATATTAGGAGATGTGTTTGGTAATCTGCATACGGTTGATATTATATTTTTGTGGATATTAGTAGACGTTTTTTGTGGATATTAGGAGACATGTTTATAATCCGCATGCAGTTCATATTATATTTTTGTGGATAGTGCTAAAATTCGATTGTGATGTTTATGAAAATGAACAGATTTTTGTATTGATTTGTAATAGATATTTTATTGAACAGGTTATTGAAATGCGCAGGGAATTGTTACTGAAAAGAAAAAATTTCGGAAGAAAATAGTACCCTTATTTTCAAAATTTTTAATTTTTATTAGTGACGAAATAAAACATGTCGCTATTAGTTTTCAAAAAACATGACGAATAATTTTGTCACTAATGATATAGTACGAAACAAATAATTCCGTTACATTTGCTGAATATTTCGTCACTAAATTGAAATATTTGATGACAAAATATTTTTTGTCATTGAATGATTTTTTTTTTTTGCTCATTTTAGTGACGAATGTTTTTGTCACCTTAATTCATATCATTGGTGAGGAAAACTTTCGTCACTAAAATATATTTGGTGACGAAATATTTTGTCGCAAAAAATAATTAAAATAAAATATTATTTAGTTTTGGTGACGAAATTGGTGTTTAGAGGACGAAAAATTCAACATTTGGAGACGAAATATTTCGTCGCCAAAAATGAACAATAGGTGACAAAACTGTTTTTCGTCACCAGGTACTTTTTGTGACGACCTATAGGCCACGAACGTGGTGACAAATTTTTTTCGTCACAGATTACTTTAGTGACGAAATTTTGATGTTTAGAGACAAAATCAGTCTGACACCAAAGGCCTTTTTTGTTGTAGTGGTATGAGTTTTCCAAACCTTTCCCTTTATCCAAAATTCCTTTTAATTACACAGGAATTCAACAAATAAAAACTAATGAACTACTCTCATTTTCAAGACTCAAAGTCCTACTCTTTACCAACCATCATCTCATGCAAACCATTACCTTACATCCTTCCAACATTCCAAGTATTCACACAATTCAACTTATTTAAATCACCAATAATATCATCATAAGAAATAAATTGATCCAACACACTTACCAATATGTAAAATCAATTTAAATTTTCAGCCTAAGGCACCCATTAGCTTAAACCCTTTTTACTTTAAAAATCCCAAATTTAGGGTTTCCAATAAAATTCGGGGTTTTCCTCATTTTATTGTTAAATCCTTTAATCACCAATTATTATCCATCATGGTACCAAAACCTTCAATACCTTTCAAAAAAACAATTTAAGTGAAAAACCCCATTTGTACACAAACAACTTACCATTAAAGTTTTCTAACCCATAATCAACTCAAAACCCCCAAATGTCACAAAATCACATTTAATCATAATTATTTACGGTTAAGAGAACTACCAACCTCAAGAATGAGAGTTAACAAGGAAGACCCAAGCAAGAACTCCAACGAATTCACAATCCAATCGGTCAAGAGAAAGGTCTTCACTCATTCTTCACTAATCTTGCATGATCCAAGGTGGATCCTTAGTGTACTAAGGTGAAATCAAAGGTTTGTGGCTAGGGTTTTCAAACATGAAGAGAGGAGGAAAAGAAAGGAAAGAAAAATGAGAGAAAATGAGCAAAATATGGCTTTTATACTGGCTGATCCCGAACAGACCACTCGAGTGT
The DNA here is from genome assembly GCA_030407325.1 of Camellia japonica. Lineage (NCBI taxonomy): Eukaryota > Viridiplantae > Streptophyta > Magnoliopsida > Ericales > Theaceae > Camellia > Camellia japonica. The sequence goes on along the minus strand of JAPPVO010000010.1, from coordinate 83,680,888 downwards.
TAGAGACACCACACCGCTAGAGCAATCAACCCTGCGCTCGAGTGAAAATTAACAGCTCTTCGAATCTCAGACTTGCAAAAAAATACTGGATGCATCGGAAGACCGCTCGAGCGAACAATTCGTCGCTCGAGAGAGAAAAAAAATTAATTTATAGAGTGTTACAATTTAATCACATTATCTTCAAATTTCAAAAATTAGGGCTCCATAAAACTTAGGGATTTTGCCCCTCCATCATATCTAAGGCCATTTCTCATGTAAAATTTCCATAATCTAAGAATAATAAAACGAATCTTACGAAAATGGTAGAGAAATTCCATTTTTGAAAGAGAACTTCAATGTATAAACTCAAACATTCATCACTTCATCAATGTCATAACAACACCACATAAACATCTTCAAATCAAAAAGATACAAGGATAAAAGTAATATTACCTCTAGAATCAAGACCAAGAAGCTAGATGATTGAAGAACTCTTCGTAATCCCAATCCAATTGGTAGAAAGCTTTATCTCCACCCAAACTCCAACTTTTGTAAAGAAAGGGGTTGTAAATCTAAGTAGAATGAGAGATTTCTAGAGAGATATAACTAGGGTTTTTGGAGCTAGAGAGAGGAGAGAAGAAAGGAAAGAAAAGGTGAAGAAAATGATATAAAAAGTCACTTTTAAGTGGCTGATATCATGCAGACCGCTCGAGCGGTGAATGAAACCTCCCAGTATCTCCGCTACAAAACGAGATACTGGGGATCCCCTTTTCTTCGCATGAGCAACCAATTGATTGCTTGAGTAGTCCCTCGACCTGCAAAGAAAACTACTGGGAGCACCTCATCTGCACTCGAGCGGTCTTTTCATCGCTCAAACGGTCACCTGGAACGAATTGTTACATTTTCATTCTATGAGCAGATAAATTCTCTCATGGCTTCTATATTCTTTGCATGTGCAACTCCTCCTTTACTAAGTTGAACATTTTCAAAACATTATTTAGAGTGAAAAAATCAATAAAAACCTTTATAAATAGTTTAAGGTAAATAAAAAGCTTTCAACGTCATAGCATAACAACGACTAGGAGAGGATCAACATAGTCTCCTAGTCTTTTTATGGTATTTAGCATTGACATCTTTTTATAATTCTTATAGCATTTTTGGTTGGACTACGAAAAGGGTGAGGGACGGGAGAATTGAAATGCGGTTGAAAACCACAAGGAAGGGAATGTATTTTTTAGAAAGTGAATAGGGAATCTATATTAAGAATAAACCTCATTGGTTGTCAATGTAATTTAACCTTTAATTAATGTTTATGTTGTAAAATTAAATACGAGTTCATCCCATCATTTTGTCGTATCTATGACTATGTGAAAGTTGTGCCAGATGTACTCACCAAATTTCGAAGTTACCATTATTGGTCAATGAATCAATCATCGTACATTGTTGGATTTAAGAAATCAATCACCATACTCATGTTGGATCAGTCGTTCCACGTAGTGGTAGCCCCACCACGGAGTAGAGTGCGTAGATGCTTCATTTATTTAATAAAACCACCATAAGTAGAATTATGATATCTTGGAGTTGCTAGACTATCTTTAATCAAATTCCTCAAAATGCAAAAGTAATAAATTTTAAATTTGGAGATATTTTTTACAATTTACTAGCATAAGCCAATTCCATTTGTTGGTTGATTAAAGAAAGTAACATAGCTAAATTCTTTATCTTTTCCTTGCATTTAAGTGGTGCATTTTCATCCTATAAACACATAAATTCACTCATGGCTTCTATATTCTTTGCTTGTGCAACTCTTCCTTTACTAAATTGAATGTTTACAAAACGTATTTTTTTTAGAGAGAAAGAATCGATAAAAGCCTTTATCCATAGTTAAAGGTATAATAATAAAAAAAAAAAAAAATTCAATGTCATATCATAACAATGACTATGAGTGGATCAACATAGTCTCCTAGTCTTTTATGGTATATTTACCTTTGACATCTTATCATAATTCTTATAGCATTTTTGGTTGGATTAAGAAAAGGGTGAAAGACTAGAAAATTGTAATGAAGTTGAAAACCACAAGGAAGAGAATACATTTTTTAGAAAGTGGAGTGGGAATCTATATTAAGAATAAACCTCACGGGTTGTCAATGTAATTTAACTTATAATTAATGTTTTTGTTGTAAAATTTAATACGAGCTCATCCCATCATTTTGTCGCATTGGTGACTGTGTCAGAAATTTGATTATGTACTCACTAAATTTAAACGTTACCATTATTGGTCAATGAATCAATCACCATACAAGAGTTAAATCAGTTGTTCAACTTAGTGATAGCCCCACCATGGACTAGAGTGCTTAGATGCGTGGTTTATTTTATAAGACCACCATAAGTAGAGTTATCATATTTGTGAGTTGCTAGACTATCTTTAATCAAATTCCTCAAAATGAAGAAGCAATAAAATTTTGAATTTAAAGAAATTTCTTACAATTTACAATCATAAGGTAGTTTCATTGCTTGTTGGTTGATTAAAGACAGTGAAACAGGTAAATTCTTTAAATTTTCCTTGCAGTAAAGTGGTGCATTTTCATTCTATGAACAAGTAAATTCTCTCATGGCTTCTATATTTTTTTTTTCCTGTGTAGCTCTTCCTTTACTAAGTTTAACGTTTTTGAGAGAGAAAAAATTGATAACAGTCTTTGTTAGGTTTTTATTCTTGGCAATCCCGTTTGACAAAACTCCTTTCAGTTGTACTTATTTTCGCACTTTTTATTTCAATGAGGCTATAAGTTTTTAGATGCGAATCCAACCCGAATTATGCCTTTGTGATGTTAATGCTTTCAAGATTGCCACTTCGCTGATTATGACGGGGATCGAGCTACCCGGTCAGCTCGCGAGGGTCTAGGGGGCAGCGCCCCTTAGCAGGTCCAGGGCAGCGCCCAGGCGGGGTCGAGGGGCAGCACCCCCGAAGCAAAATGCAAAATTGCATTCGAAGTTGCATGTCCGCCCTTGCTCGCTCGAGCGAAGAAGTTCTCACTCGAGCGAAGGTTGCATCTAGCAAAAAACCTAAGAAGGATGAATGTACGCTCAAGCAAAGGTTGTTTGGCTCGAGCGAAGCCACTTATGGAAAACACGCGTTTTTGGTTCCTCGCTCGAGCGAGAGAGTCTTCGCTTGGCGAGCTTCGCAGTCCCAGATTTCTATAAGTACGTGTTTTTGTCAGATTTTAGGATTACTGCTCCAGATCTTCTTTTTGGAGAATAAGGTTTATATCAGGGGATATTTTGCTAGTTTTCTTTGATGTTTAATTGAGTATTCAACTCATGAGTTAAGAAGAATACATCAAAGGTTTGTTTGTTCATTCTATACAAAAGAGAGAGTTGTTCTTCGGTGGATTCTAAAGAATTCGAGCCTGAAGCTTTGGTGGATTCTGGAGTGGCTCATTGTCAAGACAATTCCGAGGTGAAGATGGGATTAGAAGAGGCACATAGGGGTTGGTTCAATTCGGGCGTGGATTCTGTAGGTAATTGAGAGTATACCTGTGTAATTCCTTTATATCTTCTTAGTGGATTGTTTTGTGGCTGTTGCCCATGGTTTTTTATCACAGTTGGAGGTGCTCCAATTGTGGTTTTTCCACATAAAATCGTTGTGTCGATTTGTCTTGATTGTTTGATTGGGATTGTTGTTTACTGCTTAAAATTGATACATAATCACAAATCAACATCTAGGGGATTTCTAGATTTTTCAATTGGTATTAGAGCAGGTCGCTCTTTTGGTTTTTTTTTAAACTTTTGAGTGAGATCTTGTTTGATTTGTGATAATGGATTCAATTCGTGAGGGAAATTCTATGGTTCGACCACCCCTACTTGACGGATCCAATTATTCTTTTTGGAAAGCTCGGATGAGATCGTTTTTGAAATCTATTGATAAAAAAGTTTGGCAATCTGTCATGTATGGGTGGACCGAACCAACGATTACCGTTGATGGAGTAACTTTCCCAAACCAATTGATAAGTGGGACACAATTGATTACCAAAATAGTCGCTGGAATAGTAAAGCTATCAATTCTCTCTTTTGCGCTGTCATACCTGAAGAGTTTAGTCGTATTTGCAATTGTGAAGTCGCAAAAGAGGCTTAGGATATCTTACAAACTATTCATGAGGGCACTCCTTCTGTTAAACGCTTAAAACTTCAAAGGCTCACGTCTAGTTTCGAACCTTTCAATGAAAGATAGTGAGACCTTTGATGAATTTTATGCAAAGTTGAGTGACATTGTAAATTCCAGCTTCAATTTAGGTGAAAAAATACCAGAATCCAAGATTGTAGGAAAAATTTTGAGGTCCTTGCCCGATCAGTTTCAACCAAAAGTTACGGTTATTGAGGAGGCTCAAGATGTTAACAACCTCAAGCTAGATCATTTGGTTGGAAATCTCCAAACTTATGAGGCACATAGGAATTTCAAAAAGAAACAAAAAAATGTTGCTTTTAGTAGTGCTCATAGAGTTGGAGAGGATTCTGATGAGAATTGTGAGATAGATTCCAAGATTACGGATGCTTTTGTAAAACAATTTAAAAAATCTTTTCTGAAAAAGAATCCTAATCATACTCATAAATCCAAAGGCAAAGATAAACTCAAAATTAATTCTATAGCCAAGAAGGAGAAAAGAAAGATACAAGGGAACTCTGAAAGAGTCCAATGCTATGAATGCCAAGGATTTGGTCACTCTGCTCAAGAATGCCCCACTCGTTTGAGGAAGAAGAAAGCCCTCGCTATCACTTGGGATGATGAATCAGAATCTGATAAAGATGAAAGTGACAATGAATATCAAGGTGAAGAGGGACATAAACAATTCCTTGCTTTCATGGCGGCTTCTGAAACTGAAGGACGAACAGAGTATCCGAAGAGGCCGGTTAAGAATACCACTGATGATAAATCCTCTGGAAGTGATGATGAAGAGCTTGAGCAAGCTTATGAAAAGTTGTATAAGGAATCTCTTAACTTATCCAAATTGAATGACAAACTCATAACGAAACTCAAAGCATGTGAATGTGAGAATGTCAAACTAAAGGAAGAGATTTCCGAGGCCAGAATTGATGCCATCAAGATAGCTAATGATCGACAAGCTCTTTGTGCAAAACTCTTGACTTGTGAGACAGAGAGGAATGGGCTACAGCAAATCTATGCAACATATGAAGAAAAGATTGAAACTCTCGAGATGTCTCAAGTTGCTTTGGAAGAACTAATGATCAAGAAAGAGGAAGAACTCAAGTGTGCTATGGCTACCATTGGTCTTTGAAACAGAGGATCAAAGACTTTGGACAATATCATTGGGTCTCAACAAATTTGTTCTGACAAGAGTGGCATTGGCTTTGGTGGTAAGAAAGAGCAAAAATAGAGTGCTTCCACATCCCATGATACAAGAACTCAAGGAAAGGGAGAACAAAAAATTCAACATGAGGATAGACTTCTCAAACTTCCCAGAGTTAGTAAGGCCAAAGAAAAGAAGGTACACTCTGTTTTTATTTGTCATCATTGTGGTATGCATGGTCATATTCGCCCTTATTGTTATGAGTTGCATAGGAGAGTGTCTCATAGAGATGAAAGAAATTCCAACATCTCATGGGGTAGGAGACACTTCATTGGTCGTAATGAGCTTAAGGGTCATAATAGACCTTGCTATTTTGATGTGCTTGAGACCAAACATGGAGTGAGTTTGCATTTTCCTAGACCTAGGAATAGTAAGTTGGAAACCACGTCGAGACGGGTTCCCATTGCAGAGGAAAAGAACCACAACGTCAAGACACCACTCAAGAATCGCAATTCGCATAACTTTGTTCATACTAAAGCGGTTTGGGTGAGAAAACTTGACTTGTGCTAATTTGTTTATTCATTTTAGTTTTTAGGTTTCTGTGTGTTTTTTTTTTTTTTTTGGGTCATTTAATGTGTGCCTGTTCGTTTTTTGTATTACTTTGTTTAGAAAAAAAAAAATGAAAAAAAAATCCAAAAAGATTTTCTTAGTATGGTTTTGCAAGCTTGAAATTTTTGAGTGGTCCTTGGTGCATATTGGAATTGATAAGAATATCCATTACATGTTAATATGTGTGTACTTTCTGTGGTCATTACTCATTTTGGAGTGTGTGTTTTTTTATTAGTATGTCTCATTCTGTACACACTCTTGGATTAGCAAATTTTGGAGTCTTCTGCCTTAGTGATCATTTTTCTCTATGGACTTCTGGCATTGTATCTTTTGCTTTTCTAGAGGAATTGACCTATACTAGCATATCATGGGTGATGTTGAGTTTCTTAACCATCTTCCATCTTTTTGCATCTCCATGGCTTTCCCCTCTGTTCTTTGTAGTCCAGGCATGAGGAAAAGGCTACCTTAGAGTCACCAACCAGGCCATCCTTATTATATCCATGCTTCTCTGGTTCGATTTCCATACTCTTGAGCGTGTCAGCCGCCAATGAGTGTGCAAAAGAAAGAAAAAAATTATGCAAAAGAAAGACAAAAAAGATGTGCAAAAGAAAGAAAAGCAGAAGATGTGAAAAAAAGGAAAAAAAGGAAAAAAATAAATGATTCATTGATTGAGGGGAGCCTCCGCCTTTACTCACCAAATACCCATTGATTCCTAGTGGTTTGACTTTCCGTAGTTGTGCTTAGATTCTCTTGACGGAGGTTCAGCTATCTGATCACTATTAGGATTTGAATCTAGCGTTTATCGAACTCCAAGAGTCACACACACACTTTTATCATGGGATCTATGCTTTTCACATCATGCATCACTTTCTTTTATGAGGAATCTTCTAGAGGCTGTGCACATTGTGTTTTCAAGTAAATTATGCTTCTTAGATAATCTTGTGTGTTCTAAGGTACAAATCTGAGATTTCTTGCTTGCTCCATCATATTATTTTTTTTCGGTTTCTTCTTGTTCATTATTTTCTGTACAGTGTTTGTGGTTGCTTTGAGTGAAAGGGAGATTGGCTTTAGTTGGTTTGCATGATGCTATGCACTGCTTCTTTATAATTTCCTTCTTGCACGCTCCTGATATTTACATAATCTTATCATTGCTTGTGTGGTTTCTGATCTTGCTTTAGTTGATTGAGCATCCTTTGTCAATTCGTGACAAAAGGGGGGAGTAATGTTGTCCGGTGCATGTGTCTTAGGATTTCATGTATTCATGTCATGTGTCGGGTGCATGTATCTTAGTTTTCAGGTTTTCATGCTACATGTTCTTAAAATCTCCAAGTCGCATCTATTCATGTTTTCCATCTCATGCTTTAAATGCTTCAAGATAATCCGGCCATATGTTTATTGCTTTTTCATATACTCTTGTGGGACTAATAATTGTTTTGGAGATTCAGCTCGCGGGGGTCCAGGGGCCAACGTCCAAGCGGGGTCGAGGGCAGCGCCCCCGAAGCAAAATGCAAACTTGCATTCGAAGTTGCATGTCCGCCCTTGCTCGCTCGAGCGAAGGTTGCATCTAGCAAAAAACCTGAGAAGGATGAATGTACGCTCGAGCAAAGGTTGTTTGGCTTGAGCGAAGCCACTTATGGAAAACACGCGTTTTTGGTTCCTTACTCGAGCGAGAGAGTCTTCGCTCGAGCGAGCTTCGCAGTCCCAGATTTCTATAAGTACGTATTTCTGTCAGATTTTAGGATTACTCCTCCAGATCTTCTTTTTGGAGAATAGGGTTTATATCTGGGGATATTGTGCTAGTTTTTTTTGATGTTTAACTGAGTATTCAACTCATGAGTTAAGAAGAATACATCAAAGGTTTGTTTGTTCATTCTATACAAAAGAGAGAGTTGTTCTTCGGTGGATTCTGAAGAATTCAAGCTTGAAGCTTTGATGGATTCTGGAGTGGCTCATTGTCAAGACAATTCTGAGGTAAAGATGGGGTTGGAAGAGGCACATAGGGGTTGGTTCAATTCAGGCGTGGATTCTCTAGGTAATTGAAAGTATAACTGTGTAATTCCTTTATATCTTCTTAGTGGATTGTTTTGTGGCTGTTGCTCGTGATTTTTTATCACAGTTGGAGGTGCTCCAATTGTGGTTTTTCCACGTAAAATTGTTGTGTCGATTTGTCTTGATTGTTTGATTGGGATTGTTGTTTATTGCTTAAAATTGATACATAATCACAAATCAACATCTAGGGGATTTCTAGATTTTTCAGTCTTTATACACAGTTAAAGGTAAAAATAAAAAATAAAAAATTCATAACAATGATTAGGAGAGGATCATCATAGTCCCCAAGTATTTTTATGGTATATTTACCTTTGACATCGTATTATAATTCCTAGAGCATTTTTTATTGGATTAAGGGTAAGGGAGTGGAAAATTGTAGTAAGGTTGAAAACCACAAGGAAGAGAAGGTATTTTTTTAGAAAGTGAAGGGGAATCTACATTAAGAATAAACCTCGTGGGTCGTAAATTTAATTTAACCTCTGATTAATGTTTCTATTGTAAAATTTAAGACAAGCTCATTCCATCGTTTTGTTGTATCTGTGACTGTGTTAGAAATGTGCTAGATGTATTCACCAAATTTAAACGTTACCACTGTTGGTCAATGAATCAATCAACCATGCATTGTTTGATTGAAGAAATCAATCACCATACATGTGTTGAATTAGTCGTTCCACATGGAGTTATAATTCCTAGATGCTTGGTTTATTTGATAAGTACATCATAAGTAGGGTTATGATATCTGTGAGTTGTTAGACTATCTTTAATCAAATTTCACAAAATGCACAAGCAATGAAATTATGAATTTAGAGATATTTCTTACAATTTACTATCATAAGTTAGTTTCATTGCTTGTTGGTTGATTAAAGAAAGTGAAACATGCAAATTCTTTTGCTTTTCTTTGCCTTTAAGTGATGCGTTTCCATTCTATGTACACCTAAATTCTCTTTTGGCTTCTATATTCTTTGCTTGTGTAGCTCTTTCTTTACTAACTTTAACGTTTTCAAAATGTTATTTTTGAGAGGGAAAAAATTGATAAACACCATTATACATAGTTAAAGTTTTTTTTTTTTTTTCCCATAACAATGACTAGGAGAGGATCATCATAGTCTCCTAGTCTTTTATGGTATATTTACTTTTGACATCTTATCATAATTCTTATAGCATTTTTGGTTGGATTAAGAAATGGATGGGAGCGGTTGTAATGTAACTGAAAACCGCAAGGAAGGGAATGTATTTTTCAGAAAGTAAAAGGCAAATCTGTATTAAGAATAAACCTTGTGGGTTGCCAATGTAATTTAACCTTTAATTAATGTTTCTGTTGTAAAATTTAATACAAACTCATATCTATTATTTTGTCGTATTTGTGATTGTGTTAGAAATGTGTCAGATGTGCTCTCCAAATTTAAACGTTACCACTCTTGGTCAGTGGATTAGTCACTGTACACTGTTTGATTGAAGAAATCAATCACCATACATGAGTTGCAGCAGCCGTTCCACCTAGTGCTAGCCCCACCACGGACTAGAGTGCCTATATGTTTGGTTTATTTGATAAATCACCATAATTAGAGTTATGATCTCTGTGAGTTGATAGACTATCTTTGATGAAATTCCTCAAAGTGCAGAAGCAATAAAATTCTAAATTTAGAGAGATTTTCTCACAATTTACTATCGTAAGCTAATTTCATTGCTTGTTGGTTGGTTAAAGAAAGTGAAGCAAGTAATTTTTTTTACTTTTCCTGTAGTTAAGTGGTGTATTTTCATTCTATGAACTCATAAATTCTCTCATGGCTTCTATAATTTTTGCTTGTGTAACTCTTCTTTTACTATGTTTAAGGTTTTCAAAACATATTGGGTGTGTTTGGTTTGTGTTTGTAGAGTAATTTTTTAGATAAAAAGTACGAAAACTTGTTTGGTTTGTCTTTTTTCAGAAATGGTTTTGGAAAATTGTTTTGGGGAAAGAGTTTTAAAAAAAGTGATTGATTTGATGTGTATGAGAGAGAGAGTGATTTTGGAAAGTAGGTAACTAAACAAAATTTTGAGATTTTTTTTGAAAAAATTTGTTTGTAGAGAATTTTTCCCAGAATTTTTTCTAAAAAACAAACCAAACAAGGCCATTATTTTTTAGAGAGAAAAAAAATTGATAAAAGCCTTTATACATATTTTAAGGTAAAAAAGTATTTCAATGTCATACCATAATAATGACTATGAGAGGATCATCATAGTGTACTAATCTTTTTATGGTATATTTACCTTGACATCTTATCATAATAAAGTATTTCCGGTTGGATGAAGAAAATAGTGAGGGACAGGTTCTTGGAATATAGGGGGGGAGTGATATTGTCAATTATATATTTGAAGTGGTTGTAAAAGAATAAAGAGAAAAGTTCATTTTACCTCCAAACTTTGCCTCGATGATCAATTACACTCATAGACTTTGAATAATTTCAAATTTACCTCCAAAGTTTTTAAAATTGTATCAATTTGCCCCTACTGTCACATTTAAATGGAAAAACTTAAAAAAAATTACATTTTGATCCCAAATTTCAAACTATAGATGCAAACTTGACCTCTCTTCCTTTCTTTCATCATTCCATGAATCACCCAAATCCCTCCGCCACCCTCCTCCCTTCTCCGTGTCATCTTCAACAAACTTCTTTATAACTCCTCAATTTCCCTCTCTTTTCCTCTCCGTTTCTTTTTGCTGACATGCACTTTGGTTTACATACAAGTTCAACATTGTCACCTACAATAGAGGTTGCTGCAAAACCATCAAAACGAACAAAACTAATCTATTCAAGCTCCATTTGGTTGCTAAGAAACAATGCGGGAAAAAAAAATTTGGGATCTTATAACGGTCTCGAGATCATCCAATTGGCCAAAAGCTCCAAACTTTCAATTCATTTCCTACAATTCCTCAGCAACCATTCACAACCCATATCACATATGGATAATATATTTATAAATTTGAGGTTTTTGGAATACTAGCACAAGTTTTTTCCTTCATGAGCTTGTAGATAAGGACACAGATTCCAATTGAGTAAACAGCTTCGGCGACAATGAAGAGATTGTCGTGATTGTGTATGATGACTCGCAGCAATACCAAAGCAGCCGTGTCGGTGAGGAAAGCCTTCACCTTCGGTGGTTGCCTTAGGACCCATAACGAGACGGCTTGGGTCGACTTTCTTGGTGGTCTCATGGTGGTTTGTGGTTTGGGGATTTGGAGAGGTGAGTGTTTGATTTGGGAATTTGGGTAAGTGGGTGTTTGATCTACGGCGGCGATGAGGTGGCGAGAAAGTAAAGGAAAAAAGGGCAGATTTAATGGGTATAGAAGAGGAAACAGTTGGGAGTTGGAAGAGCAGAGAGCGAACAAAGAATCCAAAGCCGACGAGAATTTGTGATCGGAGTCGGAGGGGAGAGAATTGGATTGAGAGGAGTTGCGAAGAACAGAGAGACTAGGATTGAGTCGGCCAGGGTTTCTATAGAGAGAGAGAGAGAGAGAGAAGTGGGAGGTTCTAGAGCGAGAAGAACAGAGGGGAAGACACAGGGAAATGGAGGAGTTGGAGAGAAGTTTGTTTTGATGACAGCGGAGGAGAGAGGAGGAGGGTGGCGGAGGGATTTAGGTAATTGGGAGAATGATGAGAGAGGGTGAGTCTGCATCAATAATTTGAAATTTGAGGTCAAAATATATTTTTTTAATTTTTTCTGTTTAAATGTAACAATAATGGATAAATTGATACGATTTCAAAAAATTTAAGAATAATTAAAATTATTTAAAGTCTGAGGGTGTAATTGATCATCGAACTAAAATCAACAATGATATAGATCACTAATTTTGGAACTCTAGAAAGATCACTAATGACATGGCACTCAATAAAAAAAGAAAAAAAATACAACACCAAAGCTAAAACATCAAATATTGGAGAAAATATTATTTTTTTAGTCAAAAAGTATTACTAATTTATTTTTATTTTTGAAAATCGATAGATGAAGAATACGGAAGAGAAAAGATGTATAGCCAAAGAAACTACCTTGAACCCAAGCATCATGCTTGGAAGAAAGTCATCCAGCAAACAAAACAATGATTTAGACCACTAAAAAATACATCATTAAAAGTACTAATGTATTAGGAATAACAAAAAATTAAAAAAAAATTAAAAAAAAAAAAAGACATGGAAAGTGGGCAGGGCCCACTGCCACATCACTAGTGCTCCTCCTAGTGCTCCCTTTTTAGTGCTCCCAAGCATTTTTCTCCAGCAAAATACCTGGTTAGTGTTTTATTCTTGAGAAAATTTCATTTTACTCCCTAAATTTTAGTTGGAAAATGAGTGAGAGCATCAATTAGTGCTACCACTAATGATGTGGCAGTGGGCTCCACCATGAATGATTTGATGTTTTGGCCTTGGTGTTGTATTTTTTTTCTTTTTTTATTGAGTGCAATGTCATTAGTGATCTTTTTAGAGTTTCAAAATTAGTGGTCTCTATCATTGTTGTTCCCATCAAATTCTATTGAAGATAAGTTTTAGTACAATCATCACTAAAATAATTTTTTGTAACAATTTTTTATATATGTTTCTAAAAATTGATAATTATTGACTTTTTTTGTCTTGATTTTTATAAATTGCCGCTAAAACTTACAATTAGTAACATTTTTCTGTGACGAATTTTTTAAACTATCATTGAAAGATAAAAATTAGTGACTTTTTTTGTGATGAATTTTTTAAATTGTTGCTAAAACTTATAATTAATAACATTTTTTGCGACAATTTTGAAATTATCATTGAAAATTAACAATTGGTGACTTTTTTAATAGTGTATGATGAAAAATGTCATTAATTATCATAGGACCTATTGGACAATAAGTCCACTTAGTAGGGCTTACACATAACTCCCCCACTTAAAATAGTTCCACATAATTATGCGGCCATTAGATTACCAACTCCGCTACGTAGCTCGAAATATCAATGGCTCGAATGACTCGAAATTCCAAAACGACGTCGTTTTAAGATTTTTTTTTTTTATTCTCTTACCGGTAAGATAATATTTTCCGTACTATTCGGGCCATTCGAGCTCTCACGCATTTTCCTTAGATTACCCTAGTGCTTTAATGTTTCAGATTAAGACTATTAAATAGGGAAAACTTCACTTTACCTCCTGTGATTTGGCTATGTGTGATTTATCCTCTTACATTTGGAAATGACCACATAACCCCCTTGTGATTTGTGGATTGAAGTGCACTGTTAAAATTCCATTAAACTTAACAGCAAGTGTGAAACACATGACAGACATAAGGGGGTTATACACTTATTTTCAAAATTCAAAGGGGATAAATCACGCATGGAATAAAGCAAAGTGAGTTAAAGTACACTTTGCTTTCCAAGTAAATGGCGAAAATATAGGGCTGTTTTAGTCTTTTTTATTAAATCATTTATGGGTCTAACGGTGCACTTCAATCCACAAACTATAAGGAGGTTATGTGGTCATTTCCAAACACTAAAGGAGTAAACCGCACATGGGCCAAACTACAGGGACTAAAGTGAAATTTGCCCTTTTAAATATATTTACTTGTTAGAGGGGATCTGGGCTCTATAAATGACTGTTTTAAAGGTTCACATAGTTCATTTCAATAAGGAAGAGATATGGCTATTCATCATCAGTGATAAGTATTTCTCCTTTGGAATATTGAGTTGGATTTAGTGCTTGCTCAAGTAGGAGAACAAATTGAATTTTGGTTAGTATATATATTTTTTTATTTTGGTAATTATTTTTGTAATAATTGTTTGCATTCATTTGTTACGTATTCTTTTATTTCCGTAGTTGCATACATCCTTCTATAATCTCTCTCTTTTTTTTATACTATTTTTGGATTTTAGAATTGTGAAAATCTGTTGTAACTTGAGCTATGAGATTTTCTACCTAAGTGACAATGGTTGGAGTTAGTAGTAGGCGAACCATGTTTTGGTTTAGGGGTGGGATGTGATGGACTGGCAAAAACTTTTAACGATCGAAGTTATGGGGGATGATTTTAGTGTTTTTTGATTATGCCTTTTTCTGTGAAGAGAGGGGTTTTTGATAGGGTCTAATTTGTTGGAGGTCTTTGTCAGAGAAAATGTCAACTATATATGCAATGTCGGAGCTCCGATGAGCCATTGTTGCGCGGTACTAGGTGCTAGTAAAACCACGGGCAAAAACCATGGGTTGGTTTTGTAAAACCTTGGCTGGTTTTATTGGAGTAAATGAGTGATTGGACAGTTCATTGTATAAAATTTATTTTGTCCACGTGTCATATTCTTCTAGTCCACCTGTTTTTTCATTGTAATATCTAATTTTTTGGCATAAAATTTATGACTTACCTGCTAAACAAAACACGCCAATAGTTTAGGGTCCATTTATATTCTTTTATAGTTTAAGGGGCAAAATGATATTTTTCAATAGTTTAAGGGATCTATTTGTATACTTTTATAGTCTAAGGGTCAAAGTGATACTTCTTAATAGTTTAGAGGGTCTTGGTGTAAATAACTCAAAATGTAAACCAAATAAGGTGTTTATTTGTATCATAAAAACATTTATTGGAATTCTATAATTTAGATTTTATTACAAATTACTTACCAAGGGCTTCCAAAAAAAACTACTTAAGTTGGAATATAAGTATTTTTGTATTATTTTTGTTTTCTGCTTTTTATTGCTTTTTCAAACACACATAAAAAATGTTTCACTTGTAGTTATTTTTTTTTTTTTTTGATCAGCAAAAAAGAACTTTATTGATGAAATAGAACTAGTACGAAGTACAAAGCGAATTACATCAATAAAGAAAAAAAGAGGTGCAAAGGCATCACAATGGGCTAAATCATCCCAACAAGGTTGGCACCATCTAGCTCATCCTATCATTTGCTAGCACCCCCAAAGTTGGTGAGAGACCAACGAGAAACGACCAAGAGATCACAGCAATTGATTCTCCAAATCAGACCAGCAATACACCAGCAGATAGACCATACTAAAAAACCCACACCACTGAAACCAACCATAGCACACACCACTGAAGAACTAGCCCTTACATAGCAGACCACATTCAGCAGAACATCCAGCAGAAATTGCATAGCAACTAAAGAGATGATCCAACAAAGCAACAACCCCACAACTCTGCTGCAGCCATTGTGAATCTGCCAAATTAACCATGACCTTGCATGCCCAACAACTCCCCCACCAGTGCCGAATCTGAATACAGATCAACCAACACTGAGCATCCAAAACAGATCAACCAACACTGAGCAGACCCAACCCAAATACCAGATAGCAGCCAGCAGCCGAATCACCCAATTTAATAGATATTAGCTGCAGAATTGTTCACATGCCTAACTAGACCCCAGCAGCAGTCCACCCAAACCAGCAGCAGTCCACCCCAGATATCACCTATAGCAAAATCTGATCTGAGGTAGATTAAACAGAATGTCATTTACTGAAATGGGCAAACCAGTGCATGATGCTTTGAACCATATTGCAATTCTCACTAAGATCCTTTCACAGAGATCCTCCAAGCTGGGTTGTGTATTGTTGAAAATACAATCATTCCTTAGCTTCCATACTGACCAGAGCACTGCAAACGGAATGATCCTCCAGATGTTCTTCTCTAATTTTTTGAACTTTGATCCTGACCACCAACGAAGCAGATCATCCACTGATTTTGGCATCACCCATTGAATCCCCCACCATCTCATAACTTTGGACCACACTCGCCAAACAAAGGGGCAGTGCAGGAGTACATGTTTGACTGTTTCCTCCTCCACATTGCAGAACACACAATGTAAAGTTTCACTTGTAGTTATTGATATTTCTTTTAATGAAAAATGTTGTAAAAGAACTCACTTTCTGAGAAGGATTTTGTTAGTAAGTGTTTTAAGAGCTGGAAGTATACAAAAAAAAATTGGTAGAACTCATAAATTGGTCTGGACCCATCCATCATATGGTTTGGCATGTTTTTTTTAGAGGTTGGTTAGGTTTCGATTCTAAGTAATTATTTATATGGATTGATTTACAGATTAAATCTCAAAAAACAAGATAAAATCAAAGTGTATCGTTCTTTATTTTTTTATTAATAATTTTATTATGTATCGGGGTGTTCCCATGGTCCTCATACTCCTCGTCATCGACCTCCTCAAACTCAATCTAATCTCCACTTTTTGTTTCTACCCTTACATAATTTGTACCCTTTTTATATTTGGAAAAATTCAAAAAAAAAAAAAATGTAACAAGATTTGAGTATTATAACAAAATAAATTCTTCTTTTGATTTGTTTGCAATCTAAACTATCTACTTATTTTCAGTAAGTAAAACTATAGATTTTTTTAAAATTTTACTCGTTAAACTCAAAGAAAACGGGTTTTTTTAGACATTTTCTATATACTTATATTGAATTTAATGATTAAAATATATTTTTTTCTGACAATTTAACTTAACAAAAAGATAGATGATTTAGATTGAAAACAAATCAAAAGATTATAATTTAAATTAACAAAATTAAACTCATGATTTATTTTATTATAAGACTTAAACTTTGAGTTTTTTTTTTTTTTTTTTTTTTAAATTTCCTATTATTTTTTATTGGGCACTTCTTATATTATTGAGAATCACATTGCTTTAGTGATTAACTAGTGTATACAATATGAAGATTTTGTTGGATTATATTATGAAATTTGAAGTATACCAATGAAGCTTTTTTGAAACTCTTCAGTCATGGAACTAAACTGGATTTGAACTATTTTTGCAGTTTGGTTTGGGTTCTACTTGGATCATCTCATAAACATATTAAACTAGTCTGTAAACACCTCTACTAAAAGAATTGATTAATAAGGCTAAAAATGATTATACGTCATTCACTTTTATAAGTCATGTATATTTTCATTTCCAACATGTTAGCAAGTGGCCACAAATAAGAGACCCGTTAACAATTTTTTATTTATTTATTTTTTTTAAATATCTAAAAAGAGGTTGTGAATTTTTAAAAGTATATTATTTTTCAAAAAAATAAAATGATTGGAAATAATGAGTATTTCCATAAATGTTATTATAATTTATTTAAATATACAAAATAGAAAACAATGAAAACAGACGTTAGTATTAAATTGGGAATAATATCAATGTAATTAGAATTTTAATGTATATATTTATTTATATATAATTTACATATTTTTATATTTTTTTGGTTAATTACACTTTTCACCCTTGTAATTTGATCCAAATTGAAATTATAAATAGTTTCAATTGGAACAATTTGTTCTCTACACTTTAAGTGTAATTTTAAATTGGTCATTCTTTTTAAATTAAAGGTCAAAATTAATCAATGTGTTTGGTTTAAGTTTTTTGGATTAAGTTTTTTAAAAACTGAGTTTTTTAGTTTTCGTGTTTTTTTTGTTTTTAGTGAATATTTTTAAAATTTTAAACATTTTTTTTTTATTTTTTTAAATGCACCTTACTTAGATGTATCTAAAAAGTAAAAAATTTGTGAAAAAATATTTTAAAAAATTAATAAATACATAAAAATACAAAAAATGTACTGAATTCTCATATTTTTTTTGTATTTTTGGTATTTAGTGAATTTTTCAAAGGTTTTTTTACAATTTTTTTACTTTTTAGGTATATTTATGTTAGGTATGTCTAGGGGTGTAATTTTGGTCCGGCCCGGCCCATGTCGAGCCTTGCGGGCTCCCGCCAAAAATCGGGCCGAGCCAGACCGGTCCACGGGCCAGAAAACTAGGCCCAAGCCCAGGGGTATTCGGGCTTTGGGCGGGCCTCGGGCCGAGCCCTTGGGCTTGGACTTGGGCCTGGGCTCGGGCTTTGGACTGGCCTAAACAATTTTTAAAAATTTTTTAAATTTTTTTCACCAAAATTTTATTATTTTCCATTAAAAATAACACTGGGTCTCAGGTGGGCCGGGCCTCGGGCCAGGCTTTTGGGCGAGCCTTGAGCAGGCCGATGGGTCGGGTCCATGGGCCTGGCCGGACTTCAAAACGATGGCCCAGACCCTAGGCCAAGGCCTCGGGCTGGGCCCACCTCGGGCTGCCCGCGGGCCACGGGCCAAAATTAATGTAAAACAATTTGCTTAAAATATTAAAAAAATTCAATAAAAATAAAAAAAAATAAAAAAACAAGAAAAACAAGAAAGTAGAATTTTCTTAAAAGTGTTTTTTGAAAAACCTAACCAAGCAAGCTTAATTTTGGACACTTGTTAATTTTCTAAAGCACATATATATATATATATATATATAGACAAAATTAACAAGAATTTAGATGGAAGGATCAAACTGAAATTAGACATAAAGTGCAAGGACTAAATTGTTCAAATAAAAATAACAGGGACTAAAGTCAAATTTATAAAGTTTATCATTTATAATATAAGCAACTTAAAAAATCAAAGCATGACCCGAGCCTACAGACCCTCAAGTTATCAAATCTAACTTGTTAAACTCAAAAACTCCTAGGTAATCTGTGATGAGTATTTTTCCCTTAAAAAAAATTTTTTAAAAAAACAAGAAGAAAAAAAGTAGGCTCTGTTTGGAACGTTTTTTCAAAGTTAATTCTACTCTTTTATTTGAGTTTCATATTTGTTTACGGTTTTTCAAAGTTAATTTCACATTTAATTTTGAAAACTCTGTCTTAGGCGGAAAAATTTAGGCTAACTGATCGTCCCACCGAACGTCCAGCCGGTTGATCAGAACAGTAAATTTTTTTTTTTTTTGGCAATTGACACAAATTAATTTTTATATATTCGGAAAAATATTTTTTTAATTTTTTATGAGTTTTAATAAAATTTTGAGTTGTAAGTTTTTGTATGAAATATCATATGTCACATTAAAAATTCCCTACTCAATTCAAAACTTTTTTCAAAACTCTTTCACCAAACAAATTTTCTACACTCAAATCATCATTCCAAAACTCTCACAAACTCAAAATAAAATTTCTATTCTCAAATCATAGTTAAAAAGCTCTATCAAACGCAACCTTAGTGTTATAGTACGAAGAAAGAATCAACAGTGTCTTTTGTTGTAGTACGAAGAAAGAATCAACAGTTTTTGAAACCCCAACTCATCAGTCTCCATACCTACCCTTCACTGTCATTTTTCTTTCTAAACTGAGCATTTCAAGTGGGTTTGCGGTTTTGAAACTCCCTATACTCACATTTTGTCCAATTTTCTATTCAATAGAAGGAATAAAGATCCAAACTCAGCTTAAAAATTTGGGTTTTAAACATATTACACACATACAAGAAGGATTTTGCAAAGAAATGACAGAGTTAATATACATGTGTGTGTATCTGTATATATACACATTGGTGAATGTGGGTTTTGATTTCTTGTGTGAACACTGACAAGTAATGTAAATAATTTGTTTTTATTTGATTTTTTTTATTTATATATACAGAGAGAAAAACAGGGGCTCAAAATGGTGGACCAAAAAGGCAGAGGAGGAAGAAATAGAAAGAGAGCTCGCATTTTGGCAAATGGTACCTTGAAAATGTTCAATAACAAACATAATCTCAATGACGTTCCCAGTACTAATACCGAAGTACAGCTAATTCAACAAGTAGCTAATGCAGACTATAGTGGTACACCATCATCACCGCCACCGCCACCGCCACCGCCACCGCCAGCTACTGGCATGGAGGCTTCAAGCAGCCAACAACCTTCGCCCAAGCGCAGGAGGGCCTGGAAGAAGAAAAGACTCGATGAAGTTGGCCTCTTCACCCAACAGGTTCCTTCTACAATTAAATTGACAATTATCAATTAAAATAGTTAAATCATTGTGTTCGATTTGATCTATATCAAAGTTGATTTTATATAATAGGAAAAATGACGATGGTAGTCCTTGACTCGATTTTGATCTTGAATTTATAATTTTGTCTCAATTTGATTCAATTGATTACAACTTTTAGCATCTCTTTATGAAAAATATGCACAAAAGATCATGTGTCATATTTTGAAAGGCCAAATTATAAACTTATAAACTCAGTCAATTAATCTAAATCAATTTAGTGATAATTTAAAAATAAAAATAAAAAACTATCAATATTATTAATTGGATTAAATTGATACAAAATCTAAAATTAAAGGTCAAAATTGAGTCAATTGAAAATGTAGGGACCAAAATGATACAAGAGGTAAAATATAAGGACTACCGGTATAATTTGCTCAATATAATAAATGCTGAAAATCTTTAATAGATAATAAACTAAATTACTGACTACACTTTATATAATATAATATAATAGAAAAAAATTAGAAATCCTTAATAAATCATAAATTAAATTACCAAGCCTTGTTACTGTGGCCCCTTATAGACGTTTTCTACTTGTTGCTAACCTAATTCGATTCCATTGCCTTACTAGAGAAGTAAACAATATCAAAAGGATTACCAATGGGTTGACAACCCTAATACTCCCTTATTAGATGGAGGAAATATCTTTTTTTTTCTCTGAATTGTATGTAAATTTCAAGTACAAAATCAATCATTTCTTTTTGGTATTATGACTTGGGACTCGAAGAGCATGTCCAACTTGCCTTAAAAGCCATTCTTTTTATTCTTGCATCTATAGTATTTTTGTCTTAGTAGATTTCTCTCTCATTTAATAAAAGTGTGAAATCTTGGATATCAACATTTAAACACACAATCTTTATGTATATGTGCATTTATTTATTTATTTGTTAAATTTGTTTTGAGATGACTCAATGGGATAAACTAGTAGTAAAATGAAAGTGTGATAGTGTGATGTGTTGGAAAAATAGGTTAACACCTGCTTGCAGAAGCATCCACAAAATAAATGCACACGTGCACACAAAAGAAAAACATCAATATTTTACATGGTTCAACACATATCAGCCTATGTCTACAAGGCAAATATAAAATCCCAACTATTATCTGACTAATGGGTACTAATGTGATACTTTCCAATATTTTGTGCGTGTCTATAGTACTTTAATTGACTTTTGTTTGTTACATCCTTCAAATTCATACCTTATATATTAAGTGAGTCCTCTACACAAGTATCATCATTTTGTTGAGTATAATCTACTTTGAGTAAAGTGGCATTTTGATCATGTTAATCCTTTCCACTTATGAAGTACGGACAACTATTTGGAGGTCACGTATAGGTGTCTGACACACGTCAGACCCAAACATTGGCTAGACAAGCTCTAGACACTTGTCAGACATGTTGTAGAAACGTTGGGGACACGCTAAAGACTTAAATAGAATACTAAGGTTAATGAATTTGATAAAATTAAATGTTTGACATAAAATAATTTTTAAATATTTAAAAATATGACATATAGTAACCATATAAAATTGAATATTTTGCACATGTCCCCAATGTATTGTACCTTGCATTTTAAAAAATTTGTGTGTCCACATGTCTGTGTCATGTCAATATCGTGTTCGTGCTTCTTAGCTTCCAGTTAGAGAAGGAATTGTTCTTTTGTTGAAAAAAAAAACTTTATTGAGGTAAGTTTAGGATATTTAAAATGTACTCTAGATTAGTTAGGTCAATTATTTATGAATCTTTGAGGATTATTCATGCACTATTGGTTTCACCTTGCATTTTTTTTCTTTGTCCCACTTTCAATCGCATGCAGAGAGGAGAAAAGCCAAAACATAAAGTTCCTCCAATAAACGGTGGTGAGTAGTGTTATCTTGATTAAAAGATACCTGATACACTTTCATTTTTTTATTTTGACTACCGTAGTTGTGCTTCAATGTAGTAATTTGTTATTGTTTAATGATACTCCAACAGTTTTTCCATCTACACAACAAATGCCTGAAAAATGCACACTTGAGTTTGTCTTGGAAAAATTACAAAGGTGATTTCTTTTTGCAATTTTGAAAAGAAAATAGTTGATTCTAGTGATTGAAATCTTAAATAAAAATAAAATTTTCAATTATTTGGATTTCTGTAGATATATGGTGTTTTTATTTTATTTGTTTCTATATTCAGGATTGATATACATGAAGCATTTGCTCACCCAGTTGACTCAAATGAGGTTGGTAGTTATTTATAAATTCAACTTATTCAATTCTGGATTTGATTTCCAATCCACAATGATCATGCATCTCTTGCTTTGCAACGTGAAGGACTACTATAAATTTGTCAAAAATCCAATGGATTTTGGCACCATGAGGGCAAAACTCCATGAAGGAACGTACACCACTTTGGAACAATTTGAGGTTTATTCTTTTACAAACAATTACTTTCCTTTTTGATTTTACATTTACTTTTTTTTCAATTATTTTTTTTTTTTTGGGGGGGGGGGGGGATAAAGAGAGATTTTACAAACATGAAAAATTATGAAGTACAACATGTCTTGGATACGTTGGGGTGCACATTGCAGACACGCTGATGACACATTACAATTTTTAATTCTTTTTCTAACTAAAATTACATGAAATTATATGAAATTAAATACGTAACATAAAATAAAAATAAAATATTTAAAAATATGACATATAATAAATGTATAAAATGATATGTTTTGCACGTGTTACTAAACGTGTCATGTCCTAAATATTTTAAAATTTTGCGTGCTCGCATGTTTGTGCCATTTCCGTGCTTCTTAGATGAAAATTTTCAACTTATTCCATTTTAGAACATTATGTATCGTATACTATTGCTAACTAATTCATTTTTCTTTGAATTATTGTCTACAGAATGATGTATTTCTGATATGTAGCAATGCAATGCGTTTCAATGCACCAACCACCAACTATTACAAACAGGTTGGTTCATCTAATCTTTGTAAGAGTGGATGAAAACAAAACAATTATATACATCTTAAAAAGTTTTTTCATTCCATAATTTAGTTGTATGAATATCTTATGATCCCCAGGCCCATGCTATGCATAATCTGGCAAAGAGACTCTTTAATAATCTAAAAAATGATCTTAAAGCAATTGATATGGAGTACTCATTGCCAAGAAGACGTGTGAGGAGATCCAAGGGTGAGGGTGGATGTTCGGGCATTAAGCTTTGTGCTAAGCTTTCTGGTGAGAATCAAAGTAAAATACATTTTTTTTAAAGTCTATTTCATCTTCATTGAACACTATGGCAAGACGCAATTATTCTTGTGAATATTTTGTTGGGCTTTTGTAGATTTCTACATTTGACATCTAGATCTATTCGTAAACATTTACAAAATGCATTTTTTTTTAACACTTAGTCACTGATTCATGTAAAGTAGGTATAATTTATATGCAATATTGTTTTTGCATATATATATATATATATATATTTAAAAACGGTTAACCAAAAAGAACTAGCATATTCTTATACAATCTCACGTACAATTGTCTCGAAATCGCTTAGTTCATATTTTATATTTTTGTGCGTGCTATACATATGTGATTTCTAGGTCTCATGAATAGAAAACAAAATTTTACGTTAGATAATTTTTTAGACAAGAGATCCTTTATGAACTAAATTTTCTTTAATTCATCAAATTATAATTTTAATTTAGAGGACTAAAACACGCATGTGTTCGCACACTCACAAAGTGAAGAAGAATAGAATATGAATGTACTTCCATATCTAGATCTAATTTTCATATTTGGCATGCTTTTTTCATTGGGATACATTTACAACATTTTGAATTTTGCATTGTTTATTGTGTTTATCATCTTCTAAGTGTATAGCTAACCAAATTTTCCTGTTTTACTTTTGTGAACAGGTTTTAGAGATGGTCAAAATGTAAATTTATGTGAAACTGAAAGGCGCCAAATATACAAGCCTCTGACTTCCATATTTAATGAGAAGTCAATATTTTCAATGTTTCATAGCTCCTCAAAACAACTTGTGGCTGTAAGTTCCACATACATTAATGAAATTATGTGCATGCACGCACGTCAAGTTCTACATGCATAAAAGCACATTATGCATGTGTGCACACACACACATATAATGATGTAGTGAGAAATTCAATTTAGTGGGGTCGTTTAACAAATTATCATTGAAGTCATTGTGATTGATTTGTAGTTCTACAAAATCCTATCAAAATCAACCTCCAAGTGATACACTATCCACAAGCATGTTGCAAGGAAAGCAAACTTCAAACTCAAAAGCACGTAAACATCACGTGCTGACAAGAAAGAATACTAAGCAATAATCCTATTATGATTACTACATTCCTATAATTTTTATTATCACATTTTTTTTTTTTTATCATCAGAAATGACACACATGAATTCCATTAAACACTTATTATGAACGTGTCACTTCGTGTGATAAGCAAAATTGGATAAAATAATAATAATAATCATAGTAGTATTTGTCAATAAGTCATGTTTTTAAAAAAATGACACTATCATGTTTGTTTCTTCTAACAATTTTAGTGGTGTCAATTTTTAAAACCTTTCTGAAATATCACACAAGACCATAGTTATTAAAAAGTCATAAAGTTTCGAGGGTATAATTGAACGTACGTCTTGCACACATATCTAAACACTTGCGTTATAATCTATAGCTTATGAGTGCCCTTTCCTTCTTAGGTTTAGATGTTCATTGAAAGTCGAAGCGAAGTAAGTGTTTCTTATCATCTAATCTCTATACTTTGGCCTCCTCAATTCTCTATTCTCTTTTCTATCTAAAAGATATTGAGACTTTCTTCAGTCCATTGATTTCTCTGCTTGTTCTCATCATCATAGAGGCTTTAAACTGGTTTTGTTGCCAGAGTTTTGAATTTCCAATGTAGACATTATTATGGTCACCAAATATTAATGATTTAGGGACACACTTGTTTGATGCAAATTCTAGCAAACTGAAAGTTGATAATCAAAAGAAAAAGTTGAAAGCAACTCTCCCTTGTTTTTCCTATAAACAAAAACAGAGTGACGAGTATTTGTGGAAACTCATAAAATGATCATGTTTGGTGATTTTTTCTTTATTTTTCTCATAGCCTACACCTTCATAACAAGAGGTAATATGTCACATGACCCTTTTATATTCCATTCAAGTTGTTGGATTGTTTAAGTTGTGATTGAGTTGAGAACCCTCGTTAGACGTTAACTCAACATCTATTGAGTCACTCTAATTATCATAGTTGATGAAGTTAATTTGGAAAAGCTTTCCATACATAACCACGATTTTATAACCCTTTATCTAACCATGTATGCATCTCTGTAAGATAAAATTTAATTTATGTTATCTCAATGTTTATAATATGGATTTCCTTTTACTTTTGATTCTTTTTCTCAATTAAGCTACTTCCTTTTATTTCCTTATTGTAATTTCTCAAAACATTGTAGGGTAATGGGGGTATCAAGTACAAAGAGAGTTTAATGCAGTTTGTTAAAGATTTGGGACCAACAGCTCAGAACATGGCAAACCAAAAATTGAAATGCTTGACCTAGACACCTAGTCATCATTTTCAAGGTTCAAGTCTTCAAATTTCTTCGCTAGCTGCCCAACAACGACCTAGTTGTAGGGAACGTATCATCAATGTCGTAACTCCACATGCTAATAACTCATTGGGCATCCATGATGCTAGTTCCAGATAAAAAAATATTCTCTCCGGTGAGAAGATAGATATCAATAGTAATGCTTGCAGAGGACATATTGTGCTTGGAGGTGGTAGATTGGAAATTCAAGATACTATTTCCAAAGGAAAGAATGTTATCAAGGGTGGCAGCATAGATCCCTATGGCAGTGTCAACAAAGGAAAAAATGTTGTCAAGGGCGATGGCACAAATCCCTATGTTGGTGCTCATGGAAGGCACACAACTCTAATTGGTTGGGCTAATTTTCAAGGTGACACAACAAGAATTCATAGTGCTTTACAATGGACAAGGGCTGGGGGTACTGATAAAAAGGTTATTGATCAAACTCTAAATGACATGGCTTCCATCATTGGACCCTCTAGTGGTTCAATTCTGTCAAGTAAAAAAAAGGATGTTCTTGCACAAGTTCTTGAAGAAAATTCTTATTGGCAAAGTGAAAGCACCAAAAGTTGGCCAGGTTTTGAGTTCCCAACTTTTCGAAACGAAGGCTTAAATAATACTAGTGCCAACTTTAAGTACATGGATCTTCTTCAAGAAGCTATTAGGGAAGATTTTGCTCATTCTAGTCAGAATGCTCCAAAGGGAAAAGTTAGGGATCATGAAAATGATCAGGAAAAATTTATGATCCTTGGATTACCTTGATTAGTGTGTGGTACTTTATTCTAACTTTAATCTAAGGGTCACAAAGCTTTCATGATTATTTTCATGAAAAAAATTTCATGATACCTAACATTGCTGTGCTCCAAATAATGTGTTTTCTTATCCCCCAAATTGTAGATCTTCGAACATAAATGACTGGCCCAATGAGATGACAGATAGCTTCAGATCACAATCGAGGTTGGTTGAATTACTTTGTGGAGGCAATAGACATCTGAAATCATCTGTATATCCTTCGAAAGTAGTAAATCCGTCATCAAATTACAAAGCTAGCTCGGCTCAGGTGACTGAACCACCCCTGGAATGGAACCAGCCTACACCATGGGGTCCGCAAGCAATGTACGATTTTAGTGATATAAATCCACTAGGCCAGGATGTATTTGGGAAGCCTAATGGTGTGAACCCTCTGGACCAAGATGTAGAGTTGCAACTAGCGCTGGCTCAAAGTATGCAACCACATAAGCCCCACAACGTAATTGTGTTCGGGCAAGAGGCACTTTCGCAGCTAGGATTGCAAATCATGCCGAGTCCATTTGCGCAGCCACAGCCCGGCTTGTTGAATCTATTGGGCCAAGAAGCCTTTGTTGTGCAACCGGAATTGCAGCTCCCGGTGGTGTCGTACATGCAACCGATGACTAATGCGGCAAATTGAGTCAAGAAGCCTTTGTGTATGCAGAAAGAATCGCAGTTTGGGTTATCTCAGTTCGTACAGCCACAGCCTACTGATGTGAATTCATTGGGCCAAAATCTGAAGCAACCTGCGTTCCCCCAGCAAGGATTGATGTCTTCTATTGCAGGTAACTTTTTCCAGTGACGAAGCCACCAATCAGTAGGCTTATCTTTGAAAAAGTAAAAACAGGATTAGAGTTGCTTATCTTTGAAATATTTCCCCCTGTATGTGTTTGCTAAAGTTGTAGCAGACAATATAAAACTGTTTTCTTTTCTTTCTTCCTTTGCTATTGGATAGGAATGGTAATTTTTTCCTACTCCAACCCATATCCCCCAAAGATAAGCCAAAAAAAAAAAAAAATCCCCCAATCTCATCCTCTACAGGTTTTCCCTGTCCTATAAGAAAATGAAGAGGGGACGAGATTTGTTTCCCTAGTCCCAATAATAATAATAATAATAATAAAATGATATACAAGTCTATTTTTTAGATTTATTTTCTAAATTACCTTAAATATTTTAATTGATTGCTACATTATTAAATTTAAAAAGTGAATCTAATTTTTAAATTTTTAAATTAGAACAGCAATGCTGTGATAATAAAAAGACTTTCTCTATGTATCTACTTTTTTTTTTTTTTTTTTTACTCCGACACGTCTCTACTCTCTCTCCATCCCCACCACCTCCTCGATTTCCTCTGCCCCATCTCTAGAGGGAGGGAAAATGACATGTGAAGAGAAAATTATTGAGGCAGAAAATAAGGGTTTTAAGGGTGTTAAGCCAACTCCTACCCTATCAAAAGGGGAAGCCTGAACTGGCTACTTCCAAAGCGAGTAGTGCTTTGAGTTGTTGCACATGCTGCTCTGGCAGGTTGTATATTGCAGTCAATATTGCTCTAGCAAAAATAGTTCCCTCAGGACTTTGTTAAATCTTGCCTTCATAAATGCAAAGCTGAATGAAATAGAAGTTCTTATTTATTTTTTTCTTTTTCCTCAAATTGAAAATCCAAACATAAATGAGAAAGTTGGGTTGCCTTAATACACTTCTTATCACACAATTAACTGGAAAAATGGGTTTTGCGCACGTTGACAAAATTCATATCTTATTACTGGTTTTAATTTTTAACTCAATGTGTTTTGTTTTTATATTTTAGCGTTAGGTTCAGGATATTTGTAATTAGGGTTTCGTTTGTTTCGACGTAATTGTCAAAAAAAAAAAAAATTCATGTAAATTGATTTTGCACTAAAAAAAATATTTTTTTATTTTTATTTTGTGGTGTTTGGTTCACACTTAATGCAAAACTTTCTTTTGTATTGTATGCGGTGGGCAGAGATCATGAAGAGTCATCTTTTCACATTAGAAGAGATCAATATGCTAAAAGGGCTGAATTAGAAGTGAATTTCTTATAAATTGACTTAAGGACAAGATCAATGTTAGGCACATAGAATGAATCACAATTATCCATAATAAATATAATGCATGGTTGATATTAAACACAGCTATGTTGGAGTCCATATCAAACTCTCAATAATCAAATCAAATCAAACCAAATCAAGTCTTAAGCCACATCAAATGAGGTCGTTGTATGAATCGTTCTTCTCCACTCAATTCTATCCAAGCCATTCGTTAGTCAAATTAAAGAGATTCATATCTCTATTCACTACACTAGTCCACGTCAATCTAGGTCAACCCCTTCTCCTAACATTACCATCTACCATTATTTTATCGCATCTTTTCACTACTATCTCTGTTGATCTCTGTTATATATAACCAAACCATCTCAATCTATTATCTGTCAACTTATCTTGAGAGAGAATAGATTGAAATGATTTGATCTATTCTCTCTCAAGATAAGTTTAGAAAGAATAGATTGAGATAGCGATTCAAACTCTCAATACACTATTTAATTCATTCGATATTTTCATTGAGTGTCTTACTAGTAATGATAGACCATCATGAACTTTAGAGTTTCAAAATGATGCTTAGATGGCCATTCAAGCAAAATAAAAATTACCATAATGCTATGGACTCAGAGTTATTCTCCCAAATTTTTTTAGATAAAATGTTTGTGTAGTGGGGATTGAATTAGTGTAGTATAGGTCCTAATATAAAATGAATTGAGTCATACAATGTTGCTATGGGTAAAATTCTGGCCATAATATATGCGACCGTAGCATTACTATAAAAATTAAGCAAGAAGGCATTAATTGCTCGACTCCTATGACCTAATGGTTATGTAATATTATTTTGTGGGGTAAGATTGCGGCTTTCTATCTATTATTAAACTTTAATTGTACAATTTGATATAATGTTTCTCATATTTGTAATAATTCCCCACCAATTGACCCCAAAAAAAATGTTCAACAATAAAAGAGGTAAAAACTATTAATAATGCTACAAAAATTAAAATTTGGTACTAAATTTTAGATATCATCAGTTATGTTTGCAATTCATTATTTTAATGAATTTCAATTGTGTTGCTTTTAGGGCAGGTTTTGCAAATGTTTATTTACTAGTTTTTTTTGGCTTTTTTTAATAAAAAAAACTTGAATTAAGAATACACATTAAAATAAAATCTAATTCAAAATGTATTAAATCTAAATTTATGGCATTAATTGCTAAGTTTAGGATTTATTTAACGAATGTTGTATTTTTTTTTTTATGATACATACTTTAATATAAAAAAAGATTAAAAAAAAAACTATTCAAAATTCTTAACAAGTGTTATAAGGCACTTGTTAACAAATTCATATCTCTATCAACCTCTACTCTTAATAATTTTGTTAAGAGGTGTTCTTAGGATAAAAACTTTAAAATTTTGTATACATAAAAATGCATGAGTTAGTCAATATATAATATTTTTAAATCATCTTAACATGTGCCTAAGAGAGCACACGTTAATATAATTAAAAAAAAAAAAAACTTCCTCTTAAGGATCACGCTACTAAAGTGTCCTCAGGAAACCAAAAAAAAAAAAATTTAAAATAAAGAATACAAGACACTTTTTACAAAATTTAAAATAGGTTTTTTTTTTTCTTGATTTCAAAACTTGTTTTAACATTTTCACCACCTTTAATACATTTTTTACACAATTTTTAATATTCAACAATGCTCCAAAAACAATCGTTGTAGATTTCGGAATCTCCTTGTAATAATAATTATAGATAATAATAACACTAATGTAATTAACTACGCAAATTAAAGTGTTATTAATAATTATTTAATGTTATTTAATAGTTTCAAGGGGAAATTACAAAAAAAAAAAAATCCTAGAGTTTAACCCTTTTAACAAAATAAATCCTGAGTTTTTAATTTTGTTAATTTAAATCATAATCTTTTAATCTAATTTAAATCATCTGCTTATTTTCATTAAGTAAAACTGACAGAAAAATAGTATTTTAATTATTAAACTCAACAAGTACACGTAAAATGTCTAAAATACCCTTTTATGTTGAATTTAATAATTAAAATACTATTTTTCCGTCAATTTTACTTAACAAAAATAGACAAATAATTTAAATTGAAAATAAATCAAAAGATTAGAGTTTAAGTTATTAAAATTAAAAAATTCAAAATTCAAAATTTATTTTATTACTAGGATCGTGCTTTTTTTTTTTTTTTTTTTTTTTTTTTGTAATTTCCCTAGTTTTAATCAAGTAGGATGAATAGTACATATTTTCAGTAATGCTATTCACATTAACAAGACCTGAGTGTAATGAACAAGGTATAAAATTGTTTAAACTTGCTTAACATGTACGCTTATGGCACACATTAAGAAAACTCCTCCAAAATGGATTTAAATTATCTTCATCCAAAAAAGATATTCGTTAACAAAGTTTAAATTAATTATATATAAATACATACTTTTACAAATAATAAAAAAATACAATTAATTTAAGAGAGATTTATTTATAAATCTTTTTTAGTAGATTGAGAGCCCAATAAACCCACAAGGTTTTTTTTTTATGTGTTCCATCAAGTCTCATATATTTAGATTTGTATTCCAAGAGACCCTTTTTGCCTTATTTATAATTTTTTTGGGACTATTATACCCTTTGTTTTATTTTGATAGTAAGTATTATACACAATAAGATATAACATTTTTCATATATTGTTATTTCTATTTTTGAAGTTTTGCTGATTAGAGATAATGGAATAATCAATAGATACATTTCTATTATACGTTTTTGTACGAGTTTCGTTTACACATTGGTGATGAGAGAACATTTGAATATTTTCTTTTTTCCATTGTTGTGGTTCGAAACTCTTTTTTTTTTTTTTTTTCATTGTTGCGGTTTTGGAGTTTTATTTTCTTCTATTGTTGCGGTTTTGAAGTTCAGAATTGTTGGACGAAGGTTAGAGAATATTCAAATACTACCTTCTTCCATTGTTGCAGTTTGAAGCTCTATGTTCTTTCGTTGTTACGGTTTTGAAACTCTGTTTTCTTCCATTGTTGCGGTTTCGAAATTCAGAATTGTTGGATGAAGGTTAGCACCATTTTTGGTTAGTAACTGTATGTTCAATAAAGTTCGATTCAACTTTTTGTTTCAAGATGAATTGATATGGTATTATGTATTAGTGTGTGTATGCTTGTTGGGTGGGTATTTCAATGAATGTGAACGTTCACATCCACTGAAGTTATTGTTGTTGTGGATTATCAGATTTTAATATTTTACATTTAATGATGTAAACTTCAACATTAGAAGCAGCTGATGGTTGCATGACGTGCAATGTAAACTGATGATTGCATGGTTATTGCATAATGTGAATGTTTACATATCACTGATTATTGTATGAGTTTTGTATAATTATTACATAGTGTGAATATTCACATTGTAATGTGTTGCAATTGGTATTGTGATCATGACATTATTAATCAATGTTAATATTCACATTCAAAAATAGTCATATAAGTGTAAACAACAATGTGTTATTTTACCTGTAACGCTCCGAAATAAATGTCATAAATCCATCCAAGACCGTATGTAAATAACAATATGAATTAGAGTATAATGTTCTTTCATTTCATGAGAGTTAATAGTAGAAAAGAGTTTAATTAAACAAATGCCCTATAGGTTTACATCTTTCCAAGACCATGCTTGGTTACAACAAAAGCGGATATAAATCCAATACATATAAAGCCATTGGCTTGAATCAAAACAACAACATAATACACAAAAGAGAAGCCTTCAATCCCAATTTCTCTCAAACTATTGTCTTGGCGAAGGCATATCACCAACACCTGAAAAGGTTTTTCCCAAATATGGTGAGTTAAAGCCTAGCAGGAACAATCTAACACAGTATGAATCTTAACAAAAATAAAAGTATGATATACATATCCAATGCCCATGATAACATCATTTATAACTCTTTTATAAAACCATGCCATGCCAACCTTTATATCTCAATTCATTTTATCTCATTTCATAAGTCATTCACCATTTCATTCAAACAACCAAACTGAGAGTGCAACTCAGTGGATCTCTAATCAACATAGCCATTACACAAATACTTCTATTTTGCTATTTTACGGATATTTCATCCGCGGGAATCGACGGCCATGTATACGCGCGATTTTCAAGACTTCCACCCAGGACACACAGGCTAACTTAATTCAATGGAATCCATCACATTTCTTCTCCCAAACATCATGCATATACAATGTATTAAAGACATGGTCATATTCAATGACAACAAATAAGAGATTAGTTTCAATGCACCTAATCCTCATGCAATTTCTACAACAATCATAGCTATCTTCCACCAATAGCCCAAAACAGATATTTCTAGACAAATAAATTATCCAAATTTTCATAGATGAGAGGTAATACATATCCTACTCCACCATTTATATAAACATCCATCCAATTTCATATTCCCAATACCAATTTCATTTATCTATACAAATAACTATTTGAGGCATTTTAGGGTAAAACCCCATTTTCTTCCAAAATCCATCCTGGGTATCAAAATCAACAAATTTATCACAACACAATCCCACCTCTACTCCCACAACCATTTTTAACACATATATTTGAAAACCCCTCTTTTGATTTTAAACCAAAACCCTAAGTTTGTTCAAAATTATTCCAAATTCCAATATTCTTTACACATCAACAAATAATTAAGTTAAAAGTCATAGAAGAGTATAGAAAGTCCTTACCTCAAGTTTAGAAGACAAGCAAAACAAGGAAGAAACTTCAAGGACGCCGAAGCCAAGTTCTCTTCGGATCAAAACGAAGCTCTTGAGATGCTCTACTTTTTTCTCAAAGACACTAGGGTTGAGAAACCAACGGATCTAGGTGAAAATGTAGAGAGAGTGTGGGTTTGAGAGAGAGAGAGAGGCTCTAAATCTAGGGTTTTGAGAGAAAAAGATACGAAAAAATAATGTAGAAAGGTGCTACTGCAAATTGATATATGCACAGTCTGCTCAAGCGCAAGAAGTGACACTCAAGCATCAGACACAATAAGTTGTTCTGCTCGAGCGCAAGAAGTGACGCTCAAGCGTCAGACACAATAAGTTGTTCTGCTCGAGCGCAAGAAGTGATGCTCGAGCGTAGAATGCACACTCCCAGTAGTTTTGCAGACAACAAACCCAACGCTCGAGCGCAAGGAAGGTCACTCGAGCTGAGACCGCTCAAGCGCAGAAAGCACTGCTCAAGCATAGAATACACTCTTCCAGCAGTTTTGCAGACCTGCAAAAGTACTGAGAGTTCACAAAATATGCTCGAGCGCAAGAAGTGCCGCTTGAGTAGAGGAGTAAAATTCTAGGCAACAAAAATTTGAAAACCAAGCAACCAACCTATTCCAAACGCAACCATTACAGTCCAATAGCCAAAATCAAGAAGGTATGAGGGGAAAAGACATAAACAACACTATGAAAAGGACATGAACAACACTACGAAACCACAAAACCCGAGTCCAAGATACAAAAGGGTCGAGTTAAAATCGGAATCGCTATATTACTAGTATGCATTTGTAATGTAAAAGTTTACATTAACATTTATTTACCACAACTCACATTAAACCAATGGTTGTGTGTATACAAATATAAGTAACCACCAGTAATGTAAATGTTCACAGTGTCTACACTTTGATCAATGTTAATGTTCACAGTGTTGCTTCTTTACGTCGGAGTAAGGTAGACAATTTAGGGTTTTGAAAATGTGAGATATTTTTTTCATAGAATAAATGAGATATTTTTTCCATATAGAATGAATGAGAGATTTGCTCCATAAATATAAGGGAGAGATTTTCTCATTAGAATGAGAGAGAAATTTTCTCCATGAAATGAGGGACTATTATTATTTTTAATTGTGTATTGTTTTCAAAATAAAAACACACTCAAAAAGTATGAAAGGGTGATTTGGTCATGTACGGGGAGGAAATATTTGTCGCTCTCCGTACTCCTTGTGTCCAAGCCCCGTGTAACGTCGGTTAACTTGAGAACAGAAAGACGGTGAGCTATCCGACGGTGTGCTACTAGATAAACCCTCCGACGATCAAGTTAGCACACTTAGAGAAGAAGAGAGAATGCAGAGCACTTTCTAGAGAGAGAGAGTATATCAAAAATTGCTTACCTCTAACGGTTGCATACTCCTCATTTTCAAGGCTGGCCATGCAGCCTCAGAGATTGTGGGTGCACTACCTCTGCTGTCCTTCTCTAGACAGGCGGCTGTGCTTCCCTCTATATTTCTTACACGTGTAGAGACCAAAACCTCTAAACAGTTTTTGTCACACCACCAAACGGTATTGACACATACCGGGAGTGGATTCCCCTCTCCTTATCAATGGTCTACGTGGAATATTGAACCGAGCTATTACTTGGTGAAACATAAACATGATGAGGGATAGGCACTGCCGAGCAAAACCAAACCGGTCCATCCGAACCGACTAGACACGGGGCGTGCCGATCGGCATCTCAGCCTCAAACAACGATGTCGTGGGCCATCTCAGTCCCTACATCAGTTCAAACCATCCATAACTCGACCCAACGCATCCGTGCAGACCTAACCAAATATCCAATTTCGCGTGACCCTAACTCAGCTAAATACCTGTGTGCCTCCATAATCCGGACGACTTTCAGCTCGGCCCAATGTAATGGGTCGAAGCGCTGTGTTAGTGCAGTTCGGCCAGGCATAGCGTCTCTGGCCCTCACATGGCCCAATACCATATTATGTGCTGTCATATCTCAGCCCACTTGTTCGGCACAAATCTTCCTCTCAATTGCCCTTTATTCCCTTCCGAGATGAATGTGGATGGGATTACTCTTTCGACCGAGCTATCCATTTAGGCCAGTCGTTGAGACTTATGCTAGTCATCTAATCATCCATTAATAAGTCGTACTGACAACCCATCACATCAATGCCACGTGGCTTGTCCCCAGAGGCTCCGTGCAGTAGCCATAACTGTTTTCATTATGCCAAAAATTTGAAAAGTTGCCGCCTTTTGGGTTTCCCCCCACATATACGCGCCAGGGGGCCCAAACCCCACATTACTGTTCATCTTCTCTGTCTGAAAACCCTAAGCTTCAGACCCTCTAGCTTCTGCCACCCTTGTCGTCACCACCATCATTTCTGTTTGAGCCGTTTTCATCATTTTTTTGTCTCACAAACGCCACAGCTAGGGTCGTAGTCGATTGGGCCTTGATTTGGCATCCAAACTCGTAAGTTCTCCTTACTTTCATTTCTCTTTCACTGTTATTCTTCATGTTCTTCACTTTTCTTTATTTGGGACTGTTGATATGTCATTGATGCCCCTTCTTTGGGTTAAGACTGGTGGATACTCGTAGAAATTAGGCAAACTAGAATGTAAAACACACATGGGCCCA
Organism: Camellia japonica; assembly: GCA_030407325.1. Lineage (NCBI taxonomy): Eukaryota > Viridiplantae > Streptophyta > Magnoliopsida > Ericales > Theaceae > Camellia > Camellia japonica. Next base: position 83,645,266 of record JAPPVO010000010.1, on the reverse strand, counting down.
CCGTGCCCCTTATTCTCCTTAGCTTCAGTGTATGAACTTCACACTTAGGATGAACAATGTAGATTCTGCATAGAGCTGAGCAAAATCCCATTTTTAGATCCAAAAATAGGATTAAGTCGGGCTAAAACTAGATTGTGGTCTTGCCAAGGGGCGGTGACCGCACAAGGAGCTTTGTGGGGCATTCGGCCGAGATGAGCACCGAGCACTTAGGATGAAGGCTCAAAACCGGCCTAACATCTTAGGCTCCATGACCGAGCTAAAATGACAATAGAGCTAGAGCTTATAGTGTAGTAGGAACTATTGTAGCCGAGCTAGGCGTATTTTGAAAGCCGCACACTTGTTGTCGTGCTAATACTTGCACTTATTTTTTAATAATGCAGAACAAACTAGGATCGACCAGGCATATTCAACATTACGGTCGGTGAGGTCAAAGACCGAGAAAACGATCACAAGAGTCACCCAATTTTGATCGAGTTATTTGTCATACAAAATAAAACAGGGATAAATAGGAAAATACCAATTTATGGTTAGCTCACCTAGGGCCATGGCCGAGTTCCGTAAGGAATTCAACATTCCAAATGACGTCCACTTAGAGTTGACCAAAAAATGAGACCTTCCATGGGGCAAATTGGATGATTGCCCCTTCACCGTGGTATCTATAGTGGAGGGCGGCCTCTGCTTCCCGATCTAGCACTTGGTTTGTGAGTTTTTGAGGCAGACTAGGTTGTGCCCAACCTAGGTCTCCAACAACACTTACAAAATAATAAACGGCATGGCCATGCTGAACCGGATACTTGGTCTAAATCTCGGTCTTGCCGAGATATTCTACCAATACACACTTAATAAGAATAAAGGGGGCTTCTGCTGGTACTTGAAGGTTAGAAAGGGCCGAGCAAAGCTTGGCCATTATGAAGACACCGAAGCGCCCATACCGGGATGGTACATAGGAAAAACTTTGGAAGTACTGGTGAACAGATCAGCACTGCTTTAATTTTGTATCTGCTCTGTTTCTGTCGATCTAATACTTGCATTATTTTTGCAAATTGCAAACTCTTGGCGGACGACTATTCTCACGCAACCAAGAGGCTATCAAAGTTACTTTACAGCATCCGATCAAAGAGCGTGAGTCTCATAAATTACTCAGATATGAATCGAGCTATCGATACACGGCACCGTGGAAAAGCAAGGTTTCCGATTTCCTTCGTGCCCCCTCTCTAAAGCCGGATCCAAATCTTCCGTCGATCAGGCTTGTACCGCTAACTGCGAGCAAGAAATGGCGAAGACCCATGCTATAAAGTCCATGATTATGGGTGAGGCGGGTGATTCCCAGCCGATCGAAATGACTGGAGGCCAATCTTCTAAGCAAGCTGCGCATGAAGAAGGACCAGTGTTGGCTCTCGCTAGTGAGCAAGTTACTAGTCGGTCGAAGAAGAGGCTCAGGCGAACTTCGACTGAATAGCGTTTGGTCGATGAACACTCAATCAAGCTGCCGTCTACCGACCAAGGGGACCAGACTGAACAACCCTCGGCCGAACAGTCCACACAGTCTACAGCCCTTCCAGTCTGATCGCCTGAGCTCAAATATAAGGGCCGAGCAATGACCACCACTGACTCAATTTATGCCGACAAGGATTACTCTCTTGGTTTCAACATGACTAAAGGTCTTCTTCTTCTAGCAGACATGAAGAAGCATGAAGAACTGTCCGACCTAAAGGTTCTTAGGTCGGCCGCCATATCCATTGTGCTGGTAAGTAAGCAAGCCTGTCCTTTTGAAGTTATTGCTCGGTTTTGATATACTAACTCATTATTTGTTGCAAGTCGCGCAAAAAAATTACTTGGCCCACGAGCGCATGATCTTTATGCGGCAAGTCTGTGTGAGGCTTTAGCGGAGAATAAGGCCAAGATGGCCGAACTGGAAAAACTGAAGGCTGCGCATGAGGCAGCAGTGGCTGGACGAGACCAACTGGCTGAAAGGGTTTCCAAGGCCGCGGAGGATAAGCAAAAAACTATCCAAGCCAAGAAGACGAGGTATTTGGCCAAGCTACAGAAGCACTGTGCTGCTCACCAAGCTGAGCTGAAAAAGAAAGTTAACGAAGCTGAAAATCGCGGCTTCGCGAAAGGTGAAAGGGTTTATGAATGGCAGGTGGCGGAGAAAAAGACATATTCTTTCAGTGTAGCTGGAAAGAAGCTGCAGAGAAACTTGGTCAGACGCCGGAGTCTGAGGTGTTAACAACCCCCCACCAGCCTTCATTTATCCCCATATGCAGGCGTATGCTGCCGCTATACAGCAAAAGTTAATAGAGAAGGCTCAGAAGGCTAGCGCGAAAGAGAAGCCAGCTCCCCAACCAATGGACAAAACCCCACTGTCGGCCATATCAGAAGAGACGACACCGAGCAATGACCAAGAACCCTCAACTGCCGAACGAGGCGTAGATTCTGGCACTGAAACTGCGCAAAATATAACAGAAAATGAGGTGGGTAACCTGGAAGACACCATAGACGTTGACTAGGGCATAGCTAGGCTCATTTCTTTCTTTCTTTTTTTGTTTTTGATCTAACCGGGCTGTGAGCCCCACTATTGTAATCACCTTTCAGTATAAATGGAAACCAGTTAACTTTTTGCTCGCCATACGCATTCGTTTTTTTGCTCTCTTCAATTCGTTTGCCTTGTTTGGGTGATTTGAACCATGGCTTTTATTTTGGCTGAGATAAATCTTGCCCGGTTTAGCTTTTTGAATGTGCGTTCATGTAAAATTCCCATTCAAAAGTGGGTTAGTACAACTATTTCCCTAGTGAGCAAATTCAGCTCGGTCTGAGTGCAAAAATAATCCATAAGTTGGACAAGTCACGAACTCATTCCCTAGCGAGCTAAGTCAACTCAGATTAATGAGCATAATCAGCTCGATTTTATAGCAAAAAGAACGCCAACTTTTTTTAGCTAGCGAAATCAGCTCGGAAAACATAACCCTTTTTAGCGAGCAAAATCAGCTCGATTCTAACAAAAGTTGGGCAAAACACCAACTTATTCCTCGAGCGCGAAAAATCAGCTCAGTTTGAGGGATCCTTGAGTTTGGACAAAGCGCATACTCATTTTTGGCAAGCAAAACCAGCTTGGTATTATCATAATAACTTTCTCCCTGGCGAGAAAAATCGGCTCGGGGTAACGAGCGAAGCCAGCTCAGTTTCCAACCTTAAGTTAGACAAAACACCAACTGTTTGAGCGGATGAGCAAAGTCAGCTTAAAACAAGCAATCACAGTTGGAGAAAACACCAGCTGTTTAAGCAGCAAACAAAGTTAGCCCAGATTGAACTGAGTCAGTTCGGTCTAAAATTGTGAGTTAGCCAAAACACCGGCTGATGTGGGGGTGAGCAAAAATCAGCTCGGTTCATATGGAGAAACTGGGGATGTCACTAGTTTTTTTGTCACAACGAGCAAAAATCAGCTCAGCTGGAGTAGAGCTAAGTTAGGTCGGGTTCATGCCTCAGGCATTTCATACGAAAACTTTCTGTACGGCTAGCCATTGAAACTAAAGGTGAAATTTCCCTAGTATCTAGCAGCTCAAATACAACACTTCTAATATATGCAAAAAATGATACATAAACAAATCACAGGGTTCCTTCCATTAAGCGTTAAACATTACTTACAATGCAAATAAGCCAAATTTGAATACAAAGAAATAAAGATTACATGTCAGAAGAAAAATAGTTTGAGATTGGCCGCATTCCATGGTCTTGGGATAGCTTTGCCATCTAAGTCCTCCAGATGGTATGCCCCTTTGCCAGCAAGGATGGTTATCATATATGATCCTTCCCAATTTGCTCCTAACTTGACCTTTCCAGGGATCATTGTGTTGCCCATCACCTTCCTGAAGACCTAGTCTCCCAACTTAAATAGCCTTGGATGCACGGTCTTGTTGTATTTCTTAGAAAGCTCTTGTTGGTAGGCTGCAATGTGAATTAGCGACCGTTCCCTTCTTTCTTCAGCTAGGTCCAGTTCCAGGGCTATAGCTTCACTGTTTAAGTCTGGCTCAAAAATTTCAGATCGGATGGTTGGCCTGTCGATTTCCAATGGTATGACTGCCTCCATACCATAAGCCAAGGCAAATGGAGTTTTCCCGGTCAAGCATCTTGGTGTAGTGCGGTATGCCCACGGTACATTGGGGAGTTCCTCAACCCACCTTCCTTTGGCTTTCTTCAGTCGCTTCTTCAGCCTGTCCAAGATAGTCTTGTTTGAGGCTTCAGCTTGACCATTTGATTGAGGGTAGACCAATGTAGAGTTGTAAAACTCAATCTTCAACTCCTCACAAAATACGCGAAAGAGTTTACCGTCGAACTGTGTGCCATTATTCAAAATGAGGGCCTTTAGGATACCGATGCAAGTGATGACATTCTGCCAGACAAACTTCTTTACATCTTTTTCCTTAATGGTGGCCAATGGCTCGGCCTCTACCTACTTGGTGAAGTAGTCAGTAGCAGCGATGAAAAAATTTGCAGTTGCCCGAAGCGGATGGAAGTGGTCCTACAATGTCCAGCCCCCAAAGTGCAAACGGCTAAGGACTTGTCAGGGGGAACAACTCTCTAGTTGGCTGGCGAACTTGGTTAGCAAATTTTTGACATTTTTCGCATTTGCAAACATATTTCTGCGCGTCGCCCTGCATGCACAGCCACCAATAGCCTTGAGAGATGGCTCGGTACGCCACGATCTGCCCCCAATATGGCTGCCACACATGCCTTCATGAATTTCAAAGAGAAAAGCGTCAACCTTGCTAGGGTGGACACATTTAAGGTATGGCCCGGTAAAGGACTTTTTGTACAAGCCCTTAGATGGAGAGAGCCAAAATCACTCTTACATGACCCTTATCTTGTTGGCTTCCTTTTTTTCGGTTGGCAAGACTCGGTCTCTTAGGAAAGTGACGATGGGATCCATCCAGGATAGTCCCAGGTCGGTGCAAAGCACTTTAGATGCCTCTGGTTCCCCGATGCTAGGTCTGGACAAGAACTTAATCATCAACGGATTAGGAAAGGTGGTTTGCATAGAAGCCAAGCTGGCCAGCTCATCTGCCTTGCTATTTTCTTTGCGGCCTATCTGTTACATCCTTATCGCGGCGAATTTCTTAAACTTAGCGCGCACCAACGCTTGATACTTAGCCATTCTTTCATCTTTGGCCTCATATTCCCCTGAGACCTGATTGACCACCAGTTTGGAGTCATTAAATACTATAAGTTCTGATGCCTTCATCCGTAGAGCGCTTTTTAGGCCGGCGAGTAGGGCTTCATATTCCGTCTCATTGTTGGATGCTGGAAATCCAAGCATGATAGCATGCTCAATGATTAGCCCATCCGGCGAGATTAATACCACTCCCAACCCGGCTTTATGTCTATTGGAGGCTCCATCGACAAAGAGTTTCCACATCTCGCCGATGAACAATCTCCAGCAATCATAGGGGTTTAGAGAGTTTCTCAAATCCAAGGCACTGGTCGACTCTGTGCGCAGCTTATCTGCATGCGCACTCGTTTGGTCAGTTGGTAAGTCGGCATGCTCTTGCTCCACTAGCCCGATGTTGTCTTGCCATTCTATTGCTTGTTCCTCACCTCTTTTTTATGTAGACGAAACCATGGGCTTTGCCAAATCCGCACTAGCCAAATCAATAGGAGAAAGGGATGAGTGTCAGGGGCAAATTCCGCCACAAAGTCGGCAAGGGCTTGAGCTTTGATAACTGTGCACGGCCGGAACTTGACGTCGTACTGCCCCAGCTCTACAGCCCACTTCAAAATTATAATAGTAAAATCTGCCTTCTCAAAGAGCACCTTAAGCGGGAATTCAGTTAGCACTACTATCGTGTGGGCATGGAAATAGTGCGCCAATTTTCAGGAGGCCATCATGAGGGCTAGGGCCAATTTTTCAAGGGGAAGATATCTTGATTCGGCTGGGAGTAGTGTTTTGCTGACGTAAAAGATAGGGAGGTGTTGAATCCCTTTAGCTCGGATGAGAACCACACTTACCGCATGCTGAGAAACTGCGAAGTATAGATAAAGCTCTTCGCCTAGCCATGGTGTGACTAGGATTGGGGAGGAAGAGAGATATGTCTTTAGGTCTGCCAAAGTGCGGTCGCATTCTGCATCCCAGAAAAACTTGGCTTTCAAAGTCTTTAAAAAAGGCCTGCAATGATCTGATGATCGGCTGATAAATCTGTTCAGCGCGACTGCCATTCCGACAAGATGTTGCACGTCCTTTGTGGAATTTGGTCCTTCCAGCTCTTGGATTGTCTTCATCTGTGAAGGGTCAGCCTCAATTCCTTGGTCGGTAACTAGAAAGCCCAAAACGTTTCTAGTTCCCACTCCAAAAGCACACTTAGATACATTCAATCGCAAATTGTGTTGTTTAAAGATGACGAATATTTCAACTAGGTCGGTGAGGTGCTGAGACTTGTCTTTTCTCTTCACCACCATGTCATCAATGTAAGCCTTCACAGTGCGACCCAATAGAGGGGCAAACATTTTGGTCACCATTCTTTAAAGGTTGCCCCAGCGTTCTTGAGGCCAAAGGGCATGACCTTGTAGCAGTAGAAGCCGCTGGGCATGGTGAAGGATGTGGTCTCTCTGTTAGGCTCGTACATGGCTATTTAGTGGTAGCTGCGATATGCATCTAGGAAGCTAAACCTTTGGTGACCAGCAGTAAGGTCCACCAGCTGGTCAATCCTCATGAGTGGAAAGCTATCCTTTGGCAGGCATGGTTCACCATTTTGTAATCGACGCACACCCGCCATTTTCTGTTCTTCTTCAGCACCACCACCGTGTTAGAGATCCATCTGGGGTATTGCACCTCTTCTATCGCCCCAGCTTCCAGCAAGTTTTTAACCTCCTCCGCCACTACCTCGGCATGGTGTAAGGCTGAGCACTGAGTTCTCTGAATAATCGGCCGTGCATTGGGAAAGACAATCAACTGGTAGCAAATGAAGCTAGGGTCAACGCCAGGCATATCGTAAGGCGTCCACACAAAGGCGTCAATGTTGAAAACCAAAAAATTCACATAATCCAGCCGTTCGGTGCTGGATAAAGATGATCCCAAGAGAAAGAACTTGTTCAAATCATTCTCATCAATGCGAACTTCCATCAAATCTTCAACTGATTTCTCTTCGGCTTTTCGCCCCACATTTTTCAAGACTTCCTTTCTTTCTGGCCTTTCTATCAGTTGGACAAAGCCTTTGGCAGCTCGACTGCCATTTACTGTGACGAAGCATTGCTTTACCATCACTTGGTCCCCCCAAACCTTTTCGATTTGCCCGGCTAGAGCAGGAAAGTGCATGACCTGATGATAAGTCAACACTACGGCTTGCATGGCGTACAACCAGCCTCTTCCCAAGATCAGGTTGTAGATCGATGGGACCTTCAGCACCCAAAACTCCACTTGCTTCGTGACCAACCCAGCCTTGACCAGCAATATGATCTTCCCGATCGGCCATTCACTGCAACAAAATTGACTTTTCACGGCACTACATCCACGACATACAATGAATGCAAGCCGTAATTTCTCACTTTTACGACTTGCTTTTTTTGTATGTCGTAAGTAATAAACTAACCACGACGTGTCTATTGTGCAGGCTGTTAATGGTAAAAATGATAATTTTTTTACGGCTTGCATTGCGCGCTGTAATTAATAAAACTTTCTACGACATACATATAGCATGCCGTAGAAAAAGTAACGACACACAAAATTTGCCGTTAAATAGTTTTTAACGGCATACTATAGCATGTTGTAGAAAAAGTATCAACGACGCACAAAATCTGCCGTTAAATAGTTTTTAATGGCGTACTGCAGCATGTTGTAAAAAAAGTATCAACGACGCACAAAATCTGTCGTTAAATAGTTTTTAACGGCGTGGGAAGCATATCCTTGAAAGTGAATAACTTTCCATGACTGGTCATAATATGGCGTGCCGTTGCACATCGTAAAAGGGTTTTTACGGCATGCATTGTGCGTCGTAAAAACCCTTTTTTCTTGTAGTGATTCCGGTTGAGAGTTGAAGCCGACCAAAGGAGATGTTGCTGGAGCCAAGTCTTTGTCCTCCAACTTCATCTGCTACATGATCTCAACCGAACTCCCCCCGTCGATCAGTATTCTTTTGTTGTCGAATTCCTTGACACGAAGTGTCACAACTAAGGCGTCATTGTGAGGTGTTTGGCTTCTTTCCAAGTCCTTGTTTGAAAATGTCAAGATGTCTTTTATCTCGGTCTTTCCTTTCTTTACGGTGGGCTGAACAGAGAGCACTTCCCTCATGTGCTCGGCCTTCTTGATCATCCCCTTGAGCTCGTAAACTCACGTTGGCTTGATGATACCGTGAATAATGTTGATGACTCCTTGGGGTGCCGCGTCCAAGATGGTAAGGCCATTTGGTTTGGCTTGTCCTTGCAGAGTGGCCCTCATGCCTCCATCTATGTACTGATCCAAGTGCCCAACCACAACCAGCTCTTCCAAGTGTTGTTTCAGCGGTACGCAGTCCTCTGTTCGATGCCCCCTCTCTTCATGGAAGGTGTAACGGTATCTTTAGTTGAAGCCCCTCTGTGTATCTCCCAATTTTGTTGGCCAACGGATGTATGGCTCACCTCGGATTTCATTGAGGATGCGATAAATTGAGATTTTAAAAACTGTGGTGATGCCGGTTCGTGCCTTCAACTTTCTCTTGGCGTCTTCTTTTTCGTTGCGATGAGCGTTAGCTCGGTCATTCCTATGGCCTTTGTTTCTGTCGTTGCGATTAGTACCGTGATGTTATTCTCTAGCTCGGTTATTAGGGCGGTTATCTTCCTGCCCCACCAAGTGAACCTTCCCAGCCACACGTCTGTCCGCCGCAACTGGGTTTGCCTTCTTGGTTGTGGTGGTGGTGACGACATTATCCTCAACTCAGATTTGCTCGTTGATCCACCGCATTAAGGACTCCATGGTTATGGGCTGATACATCATGAGCGAGTCTCGCAGCGTATGCCCGACTGGTAGGCCTCGCTTGTATTGGGCAATTGCCAAATTGGTGGAGCAATCGATGATCTCATTGTAGGTCTCCCAATACTTGGCATTGTATGCCTTCAAAGAACCGCCCAACTCCATCTTGATACTTAGGAGGTGATCGACCTCCTTCGGTGTTCGAGTATTGGTCTTGAATCTGGTGACAAAGGTCTCCGCTAGTTATTGCCACCCCTCGATACTCTCCTCCGGGAGCCTTTCGAACCACTTCAAGCCCAATTCTCCCAAACTTGCTGGGAATATGAGACACATCAAGGCGTCGTTGCACTGGCAGCCAGCCATTACTTTCCGGTAATGACTAACGTACATGTACGGATCCGTCTTGCCGTCATACAACGTGAACTTAGGTTGGTGGAATCCGGCAGGGAGTGGTGTGCTCTCGATCTCTGGAGACAGTGGGGTAGCGTTAAGTCTTGCCAGCTCTCTGTCTATCGGTGCTAGAGCCATCATTCTAGGCGTCGGCATGGCCACCTCCTCACTACAACGAATTTGGGGGCTCAACCTTTGCAATGCTGGCACTCTTTGAGCCTCTCTACGGCATGATCACTCCTCCAGCACATCCCTTAAATCCTCCGAACGGGCAGAGTAAGAGTATCTCAATATTGTCGACAGACGCGAAGGACAGTAGCTGTTGTCGCGTATGTAGGACCTCTCCACCGGTGGGTCAGAATCGCCAATTCCGTAGCTTCTAGTGATCGAGAGAGAGGGTGTCCCCCATTGGTAATGACTGTTAGAGCGACGGGGTTGGGTGTGCTCACTGTGGTCACCCACTCCAGCAACAACCTTCTCTTTGATTTGTTGCTTCAATATCTCCATTTCAGCCGTCATCTTCCGAATGAGGGCATCCTGATCTTTAAGTTTGTGCTCCAGACGCTGAGCATGTGATTCTCCTCACCGTCGGCGACCCTCAGGACTTTTTTAATGGTCAGTGCTCCTTGCATATTTGTCTCGCGCGTCCCTAGGCTGCCCTATAGAGAAAGTCTCCAGGCAAGCCATGGGTGGAATGGTGGGAGGGCCATCTCTCCTCTAGACCGACTCTGGTGTGATGCCATCGACGACAAACAGTAGTGTTTCATCATTGTTTTCCATGGAAAATGGTTGAAAAAGCTTAGAGAGCAAGGTTTGTTTGTCAATGACTTCCCACAGACAGCATCTATTGTACGGAGAGGAAATATTCGTCGCTCTCCGTACTCCTTGTGTCTAAGCCCCGTGTAATGTCACTTAACCTGAGAACAAAAAGACGGTGAGCTGCCCAGTGGTGTGCTGCCAGATAAACCCTTTGACAATCAAGTTAGCACACTTAGAGAAGAAGAGAAAAGGCAAAGCACTTTCTAGAGAGAGGGAGTATATCAAAAATTGCTTACCTCTAACCGCTGCATGCTCCTCCTTTTCAAGGCTGCCCATGCAGCCTCAGAGATTGTGGGTGTACTACCTCTGCTGTCCTTCTCTGGATAGGCGGCTGTGCTCCCCTCTACATTTCTTACACGTGTAAAGACCAAAACCTCTAAACTGTGTTTGTCGCACCGCCAAACAGTATTGACATATACAAGGAGTGGATCCCCCTCTCCTTATCATTAGTCCACGTGGAATATTGAACCGAGCTATTACTTGGTGAAACATAAACATTATAAAGGACAAGCACTGCCGAGCAAAACCAAACCGGTCCATCCGAACCGACTAGATGTGGGGCGTGCCATTCGGCATCTCGGCCTCACACAGCAATCTCGTGGGCCATTTCAGTCCCCATATCAGTCCGAACCGTCCATAGCTCAGTCTAACGCATCCATGTGGACCTAACCAAATATCCCGTTCCGCGTGACCCTAACTCGGCTAAACACCCGCGTGCCTCCATAATCCGGGCGACCCTCAGCCCGGCCCAATGTAATGGGCCGAAGCACTGTGTTGGTGTAGTTCAGCCAGACACAGCGTCTCTGACCCTCACACGACCCAACAGCATATTCCGTGCTGTCGTATCTCGGCTCACTTGTTCGGCACAAATCTCCCTCTCAGGTCATATTACATTAAACAGGGCCTAATAGAATATTTAAAAAATGTATGAATTAAATAAAACATAACATTTAAGAATAAGACTTTCTAAAAAATGACCCTTAATTTAAACTTATTGAGGAGTGCTTGTGAAGTATTGTCTAACATCCACATTGGGATAAAAAATATTTTAATGAGAAGTGTCATGTTTTCTTTCTTTCATTATTATTATTATTTTTTTTTTGTCGTCTTCTTCTTCTTATTTTCCCCATTCTTGCATTTGTAACATGTGATCTAATGAGAATACATGTTAACAAAATTTTGACATGACAATGCTATTCATAATAAAATCTAATTCAAAGTATTGGTTACAATATAATTAATCCAAAGTGTATTATATCCAAATTTATGGCATTAGTTGCTAAGGTTCTAAAATGAGCCTATCAGACTCAAAGGCTGTATCAAGTGCTCATTGATTGACAAATTAAAATAATTATAATTATTATGATACATACTTTAATAAAAAAATATAAAACAATTTTAACAAGTGTCTTTAAGGTGATTGTTACTAAAATGCATATCTCTATCCATTTTTTCTTTTAAAGATTTTGTTAACATGTGTTCTTAGAAAACATGTTAAGATTCTTGAAAAAATTATATATTTAACACAAAAATGCATGAATTAAGATACATACAATCTTTTTAAATCATCATAATATAAACTTAAGGACACGGAGTAATGAAACATTTCTCTTAAGGATCTGCCTAACAAATGTTCTCAGGACACAAAATTATTATTATTTTTTTTTAAATAAAGAATACAAGACACATTTAACAAATTTTTAAACTTGTTTTTAATGATTTCACAACTTATTTTAACATTTTTCATCATTTGTAATACACTTTTCACCGAACTTTTAACACTCAACATTACTCCAAAAGCACTTATTACAGTTTGCCTCTTAAATGAATGAGACCCATCTTCTTAGAGGAATATTCATAATCGTTGTTGCTTTCGTAATCTTCTTCTAGTAATAGTTATAGATAGGAACAACAATGCACCAAAAATACTTATTAACATTTGTCTTTTAAATAAATGAGACCATAATCGTTGTACATTTGGTAATCTCCTTGTAATAATAGTTATAGATAGTAACAACATTAATGTGATCAATTACACAAATTTTTAATGTTATTTAACAATTTTAATTAAGTATGACGAATGGTATAGATTTTCATTAACGTTATTTAAGTCAATAAGTTTTTTCTAATGTGTGCCCTAGAGCACATGTCAAGAAACTTAAAATGCTTGTAAATTAATTTGGTAGGAAACTGAAAGTTATGAAAATTGTACACTGAAAAAACTAGAAACCCTAGATGTTGATTTGTGATTATGTATCAATAAAAAGCAGTAAAAAACAATCCCAATCAAACAATCAAGAGAAAGAGACACAACGATTTTTACGTGGAAAAACCACAATTGGACACCTCCAACTGTGATAAAAAAACCACGGGCAACTGCCACAAGACAATCCACTAAGAAGAATTAAAGGAATTACACAGGTATACTCTCAATTATCTAGCAAATCCACAATGCCTAATTGAACCAACCTCTATGTGCCTCTTCCAACCCCATCTTCACCACGGAATTGTCTTTCTGATGAGCCACTCCAGATTCCACCAAAGCTTCAGGCTCGAATTCTTCAGAATCCACAACTGAAGAACAATTCTCTCTTTTGTGTATAACAAACAAATCTTTGATGTACTCTCTTTAAACCATGAGTTGAATACTCAATAAAACATCAAAGAAAATAACAAAATATCCCCAGATATAAACCTTTAAGAACCAGAAAAGAAGATCTGGAGGAATTCAATCAATGAGTAGTCTAGTTTTGGGAGAAACCCAACTACTTATAGAAAATCCAAAGCAATCCTAGTTGGGAAAGAAAACCAACTTCTTGTTTGTAGAAAACCAACTTCTTGCAGAACTCCAAAGTAATCCCACTTCTTATAGAAACCCAAAATAAACCTTGTTTCAGAAGAAAACCAACTCCATAATGAATCTGGAAATCTGGGATTGCGGGATCCGCTCGAGCGTGGGTCTTCCCGCTCGAGCGGAGACTTCAAATTCCGTGATTTCATATAGGCTCCCCGCTCGAGCGTCCGTTTCCCCGATCGAGCGGAGAATCACACCTTCCAGTATTTTTTCAGGCAAAACAGAGATACTGTGAGCTTGCAAACCCCGCTCGAGCGCCCATTTCCCCGCTCGAGCGGGAAGGCCAAAACTGGAAAATCTTGAAAAGTATAACATGAACGGACAGGCAACTTTGAATGCATTTTTGCATTTTGCTTCGGCCGCGAACTGACCGGGCAGCTCGACCCCCGTAATAATCAGCAAACTAGCAATCTTGAAAGCATTAACATCACAAAACTTCTCTGCAAAGCACTATTCGGGTTGGATTCGCCTCTAACAACTCATAGCCTCACTGAAATATAAATGCGAATAAAATTACAACTCAAAGGAGTTTTGTCAAACGGGGTTACCAATAATAAAAACCTAACAATCTCCCCCTTTGGCAATGCCGTGACAAAACACGCCTAACAAATGAAATCCTAATCACTCCAACCCATTACAGCCAACAAACACAAACTTCTTTCTCAAGATCATGATCTGCAAAACAGTGATTAGTGCCACAATCTCCAAAACAACTATTAGTCCCACAAGAGTGTATGAAAAAGCAATAGACATATGACACGATTATCTTGAAACATGAGATTAAAAACATGAATAGATGAAAACTAAGACTCATGAATCACAACTCTCACACAACAAAAGCAAGATCATAAAGCACACAAACAATGACATGACGATGTAAATATCAGGAGTATGCAAGAAGGAAATAATTTGCAAACAGTGCACAGAAACAACTATCGCCAATTTCCCTTACCAAACAAATCAAAGTGTTCATGCTACACAACTCTTGCAATGAAAAACCAAACTCCCTTACCAACCCAAATCAAGATGAACCAAACTCCCCCTCACTAAAAGCAACCACAAACATTGAAAACAGTGAACAAGAAGAAACTGACAAAAATAATATGGTGGAACAAGCAAGGAATTTCAGATTAGTACCTTAAAACACACAAGATTATCCAAGAAGCACAATTACTAGTAAACACAATGTGCACAGTCTGTAGAAGATTCCTCATGAAAGAAAGTGATGCATTATGTGAAAAGCATAGATCCCATGATAAAAGTGTGTGTGTGACTCTTGGAGTTCGACAAACACAAGATTCAAATCCTAGCAGTGATCTGATAGCTGGACCTCTGATAAGAGAATCTTAGCACAACTAAGGAAAGTCAAACAACTAGAAATCAAGGGATATTTGGTGAGTAAAGGCGGAGGCTCCCCCTCAATCAATGAATCCTTTATTTTAAAGTTTTTTTTTTCACATCTTTTTCTTTTCTTTCTTTTGCACATCTTTTTTTTTTTCTTTCTTTTGCACATTTTTTTCTTTCTTTTTCACACTCATTGGCGGCTGACACGCTCAAGAGTATGGAAACCGAACCAGAGAAGCATGGATATAATAAGGATAGCCTGGTTGGTGACTCTGAGGTAGCCTTTTCCTCATAGCTGGACTGCAAAGAATAGAGGGGAAAGCCATGGAGATGCAAAAAGATAGAAGGTGGTTAAGAGACTCAACATCACCCATGATATGCTAGTATAGGTCAATTCCTCTAGAAAAGGAAAAGATACAATGCCAGAAGCCCAAAAAAAATAATCACTAAGGCGAAAGACTCCGATATTTGCTAATCCAAGAGTGTGTACAGAATGAGACATACTAGTCAAAAAACACACACTCCAAAATGAGTAATGACCACAGAAAGTACACACATATTAACATGTAATGGATATTCTCATCAATTCCAATATGCACCAAGGACCACTCAAAAATTTCAAGCTTGCAAAACCATACTAAGAAAATCTTTTTGGATTTTTTTTCTATTTTTTTTTTTATTTTTATTTTTTTAACCAAAGTAAGAAAAAAACAAACATGCATACATTTTTTTTTTCATTTAAAAAAAACACACAGAGACCCAAAAAGCTAAACAGAGTAAACACATTAATACAAGTCAAGTTTTCTCACCCAAATCTCTTTGGTCTTAACAAAATCAGGTCTAGCGGACTTGGTAAATGTCGTGGTGTTGTGAACACCCTCATGAATCTTGGTATTCCGCCTAGACATGTAAGGTTGTCTCCTAATCCAAAAAGTATTCGAATTTCTACCCTTTTGAGACACTCTCCCATGCAACTTATAACAAAAAGGGCGAATATGACCATGCATACCACAATGATGACAAATAAAAACAGGGCGTACCTTCTTTTCTTTTACCTTACCAACTCTAGGAAGTTTGAGAAGTCTATCCTCATGTTGAATCTTTTGTCCTCCTTTTCCTTGAGTTCTTGTATCATGAGATGTGGATGCACTCTGTTGTTGCTCTTTCTTACCTCCAAAGCCAATGCCACTCTTGTCAGAACAGATTTGTTGAGACCCAATGATATCCTCCAAAGTCTTTGATCCTTTGTTCCAAAGACCAATGGTAACCATGGCACACTTGAGCTCTTCCTCTTTCTTGATCATTAGTTCTTCCAAAGCAACTTGTGACATCTCGAGAGATTCAATCTTTTCTTCATACATGGCATGGGTTTCCTGTAGCTCATTCCTCTCTGTCTCACAAGTCAACAGTTTTGCACAAAGAACTTGTCGATCATCAGCTATCTTGATGGCATCAATCCTGGCCTCGGAAATCTCCTCCTTAAGTTTGACATTCTCACTTTCACATGCTTTGAGTTTCTTTGTGAGTTTGTCATTCAATTTGAATAAGTTAAGAGACTCCTTATACAACTTTTCATAAGCTTGCTCAAGCTCTTCATGATCACTCTCCGAGGATTCATCATCAGTGGTATTCTCAACCGACCTCTTCGGAGACTCTGTTTGTCCTTCAGTTTCAGAAGCCGCCATGAAAGCAAGGAATTGTTTATGTCCCTCTTCGCCTTGATCTTCATTGTCACTATCATCTTCATTAGATTCTGATTCATCATCCCAAGTGATAGCAAGGGCTTTCTTCTTCTTCAAACGAGTGGGGCATTCTGAAGCAAAGTGGCCAAATCCTTGGCATTCATAGCATTGGACGCTTTCAGAGTTCCCTTGTATCTTTCCTTTCTCCTTCTTGGCTATAGAATTAATTTTGATTTTATCTTTGCCTTTAGATTTATGAGAATGAGTAGATTCCAAAAGATTAGGATTTTTATTCAAAAAAGATTTTTTTAATTGTTTAACAAAAGCAGCCATAATCTTGGAATCTATTTCACCATCCTCATAAGAATCCTCTACCACTTTATGAGCACTACTAAAAGCAAAATCTTTTTGTTTCTTTTTGAAATTTCTATGTGCCTCATAAGTTTGGAGATTTCCAACCAACTGATCCAGCTTGAGGTTGTCAACATCTTGAGCCTCCTCAATAGCCGTAACTTTTGGTTGGAACCGATCGGGCAAGGACCTCAAAATTTTTCCTACAATCTTGGATTCCGGTATTTTTTCACCTAAATTGAAGCTGGAATTAACAATGTCACTCAACTTCGCATAAAATTCATCAAAGGTCTCACTATCTTTCATTGAAAGGTTTTCGAAACTAGATGTGAGCCTTTGAAGTTTTGAGCGTTTAACCGAAGGAGTGCCCTCATGAATAGTTTGTAAGATATCCCAAGCCTCTTTTGCGACTTCACAATTGCAGATACGGCTAAACTCTTCAGGTGTGACAGCGCAAAAGAGAGAATTGATAGCTTTACTATTCCAGCTACTATTTTGGCAATCAGTTGTGTCCCACTTATCAATTGGTTTGGGGAAAGTTACTCCATCAACGGTAATCGTTGGTTCAGTCCACCTATTCATGACAGATTGCCAAACTTTTTCATCAATAGATTTTAAAAAAGATCTCATCCGAGCTTTCCAAAAAGAATAATTGGATCCGTCAAGTAGGGGTGGTCGAACCATAGAATTTCCCTCACGAATTGTATCCATTATCACAAATCAAACAAGATCTCGTTCTAAAAGAATTTTTTTTAAAAAAAAAAAAAATAGAACGACCTGCTCTGATACCAATTGAAAAATCTAGAAACCCTAGATGTTGATTTGTGATTATGTATCAATAAAAAGCAGTAAAAAACAATCCCAATCAAACAATCAAGAGAAAGAGACACAACGATTTTTACGTGGAAAAACCACAATTGGACACCTCCAACTGTGATAAAAAAACCACGGGCAACTGCCACAAGACAATCCACTAAGAAGAATTAAAGGAATTACACAGGTATACTCTCAATTATCTAGCAAATCCACAATGCCTAATTGAACCAACCTCTATGTGCCTCTTCCAACCCCATCTTCACCACGGAATTGTCTTTCTGATGAGCCACTCCAGATTCCACCAAAGCTTCAGGCTCGAATTCTTCAGAATCCACAACTGAAGAACAACTCTCTCTTTTGTGTATAACAAACAAATCTTTGATGTACTCTCTTTAAACCATGAGTTGAATACTCAATAAAACATCAAAGAAAATAACAAAATATCCCCAGATATAAACCTTTAAGAACCAAAAAGAAGATCTGGAGGAATTCAATCAATGAGTAGTCTAGTTTTGGGAGAAACCAACTACTTATAGAAAATCCAAAGCAATCCTAGTTGGGAAAGAAAACCAACTTCTTGTTTGTAGAAAACCAACTTCTTGCAGAACTCCAAAGTAATCCCACTTCTTATAGAAACCCAAAATAAACCTTGTTTCAGAAGAAAACCAACTCCATAATGAATCTGGAAATCTGGGATCGCGGGGTCCGCTCGAGCGTGGGTCTTCCCGCTCGAGCGGAGACTTCAAATTCCGTGATTTCATATAGGCTCCCCGCTCGAGCGTCTATTTCCCCGATCGAGCGGAGAATCACACCTTCCAGTATTTTTTCAGGCAAAACAGAGATACTGTGAGCTTGCAAACCCCGCTCGAGTGCCCATTTCCCCGCTCGAGCGAGAAGGCCAAAACTGGAAAATCTTGAAAAGTATAACATGAACGGACAGGCAACTTTGAATGTATTTTTGCATTTTGCTTCGGCCGCGAGCTGACCAGGCAGCTCGACCCCCGTAATAATCAGCGAAGTGGCAATCTTGAAAGCATTAACATCACAAACTTCTCTGCAAAGCACGATTCGGGTTGGATTCGCCTCTAACAACTCATACCCTCACTGAAATATAAATGCGAATAAAATTACAACTCAAAGGAGTTTTGTCAAACGGGGTTGCCAATAATAAAAACCTAACATACACTCTTTTTAAGCTGCTTAATATGTACGAGTGCACATTAACAAAATCATTTATGGATTTAAGTCATCTTCATCCTTTTTAATTCGAAATGGTTGTATATCTTTTACGACACATATTTTTATAAAATAATTAGCATAACACCCGTACTGTAAACGAGATAAAATAATATATTATGAATAAAAAAATAAAAAAAATAAAATATTTTATTCATGTTTTTGTTTTTTTAACCAATTTTCTCTCTTAAAAAAATTATTTATAAGTTTGACAGTTTTATAAAGCTATGAAAAAAAATATGAGTTTAATGTTACATATTTTTTGAGTTTATAAAACACAATTAGAATTAAATATGATAATATTCAAAAACTATATACTTTTTGTATATGGACAAAAATGCCCTTACTTTTAGAATATTGAAATTGACCTATTTATAAGATTCAAATATTAATGAGTTGTGCCAGTTTAAATAAATAAACCACCGTATACTTGAGCAAAATTTTAAAAAAAACATGTAGAGTAAAATATGTATAACCTCATATTGCATTATAAATTAAAAATAATAAAAACAAAATAAAATAATAGTAAATATAAAAATATTAACATTTCATTATAAATAAAATAAATAAATTTATTAATCGCATCAAATAATAATATTTTCTTCATTTGAAAGCTCATTTAAATCCAAACAATTCCTTGAATTGCATTGATGAATATCACTTACAATTAAAATTTTCTATTTATTAATGCTATAATATCATAACCAAAAATAAAATCAAATCAATCCATTGATGCTATAAATAAAAATGCATTTCAATTTATTTCAAAAAATAATAAACCAAATAAATAAAAATAATTTATTTAGAATTATATAATCACCATTGAAAAAAAAGAAATTATAAATATAATATAATAAAATAATAGAAGGCAAAGTAAGGGATAAAATGTTGGGAAATAGAAAAGGGGTAGTCTTTATAGAAAAAATAATCCTTTAATCCTCACAGTTTTAAAAGCTTTTATTATTTTCTACATAAATAGAAGCAATTGTATTTCATTTAATGTTTTCTTAACAAATGCCTTTACAGCATGTGTTAAAAAAAGTAAACATAAAAATTTGAATTAATTATACTTAATGTAATTTATTACATTTTAAGAAATTGAGTTTTTTTATTTTTCGTATTTTTTTTTTGTTATTAATGATTTTTTTTAATATTTTACACAATGTTTTTATTTTTTAAATACACCTAATCTAAATACGCTTAAAAAAAGATAATATTTGTGAAAAATTTTATAAAAAAAAAAAAAACCAAATACAAAAAAATATAAAAAATTCATATTTTTTTGTATTCAATAAATTTTTTAAAGATTTTCTTACAATTTTTTTACTTTTTAATTATATTAAGATTAAGTGGATTTAAAAATTTAAAAAAAAAATTAACTAAAATATTTTTAAAAAATCATTAAAAATACATAAATACAAATTCAAAACACAGAAATTTGTTCTTGAAAACTAAAAACCAAACAGGTGTTGTTAAAATTCATAATCAATAAGGGAATAAAATTTTAAAAAATGAAAATCAAATTACAATACAACACGAACAAGGGAGGGATGCTGTCATAGCATCCTGCATGTAACACTTGGGTGTTTTAAAATATTGAAAGGTGTATTTAATCACTTTATTTTCTTTTGGGGAGTCTTAGGAGTTGTTGTATATTGATTTTGGAGGAGTATAATTCGATTTAGACTTGTTGGATTTGTTCAGTCACGCTTGTTCGTATCAAAAAGTTTGTTGGGAACTTAGAAATTCTGTTTTAGGGTCGACACCAGCCCTCCCAAGGGTCGACCCTTATTTGTTGCTGTGTTCTAGAAGTGTTACTAGAATTTAGTGTCGACACCAGCCTTGGTGGTGTCGACACTTGTCTTTTGTTGTTGGCCTCAAGGGTCGACACCAGTCTGAGAAAGGTCGATCCTTGTATACTGCAGAATCTGGGTATTAGTTGCTAGAAGTTAGTGTCGACCCTTCTAGTCCAAAGGTCGACACCTTGCTTGTTGACAGCATTGTCATTTCTTCCTGAAGGGTCGACACCACCACACCAGGGGTCAACCCTTGCGTGTTTTTTTTTTTTTTTTTCCTAGAATTTTGGGTCCGAATAGGCCTAACTTGTGGGGGGGTTTGGACTTATTCTTTTCATTGACCTTAGGACTATTTTCTACTACTATAAATAGACCCAAACCACTTCTCTCTCATTATTTTCCTCTCACACTGTGAATCTCTCTTCTTCCTCTCTAAACTCAACTTTTCTTGCTTGGATCCTTAGATTTACTCCTCTAGAAGTATCTTTTCACCTGAGTCCTTTAAGGAAGATTGTAGATCTTGTCAAGAGATTTCTATTGATCTGAGTAGTTCGTGGCTTCGTCGACTTTGGATTTTCCGAGTTTTCTTCCTCACAACTTGAGGTAGGGATACTTTTACTCTATTATTTATTTGTTTTTAAGAGATTTCATGGTGTGATTGTGACTTATGAGCTAATTTGAGGATATTGTTGGATTAATCCCATGTTTTACATAGATAAACCATTTTACTTGACTCTTGCTTGAAATTTTTTTACTCTCTCTTCTCAAAAAGATGTATATAAATGTTGTTAAAACCCATATCTATGATGAGGGAGACAAAACCACAAATTTGGTAAAACCCTAAATTATCCATTTGAACAGAAAACACCAAATTGAATGGAGTTCCCTTTACTTCATAAAATGTTGTAACTAATAAAGGGATGAAAGATGTGGATGTTGATATAGCAATAGAAGTGTGGTTTGGATGTCATTTTCTTTGAATGTTGTGTTGTATTACATTCTTTGGTAATGTTGGATGCTTGTGGATGTAACAAAATATGATTGAATTATTAATTGGGCATGAGTCTGGGTAAGAGTTAGTTTTGGGAAAATGTGTTATTATGTTGGTACCCACGCGGGGAGTTTAAAAGGTGCACAAATGCTCTGTATTGGCTTATCGCTGGATGAATGTGGAAAAATATTTTTGGGTGTCCACACAGTCCCGTTGTATAGTAGTCGACAAAAGTAGAAAAACAAATGGTTTTCTTTGGGTGCCCACTCCCTGCCGTATAATAGCCGGCAAATATGCGGGCGGTTTTTAAAACAAAAGCAAAGGGTGTCTTGAATTGGACTCTTACAGATGGACTTGTGGTTTGCTTTCTATGGTTGTGAATGTTTAATTGGTATACTTGATGGCATGAATAGTAATTGTCTGTTTGGTTATTGTAAAGCTATATGTTTGTTAAAGATTACATGTGCAAATAAATTTCTTTGTAAAGTTTTTCCGCAAGGATGCCATAATCTTATTCAAAGGATTAAATACTTGGTTAAATGTGTTCCTACTGGGCACATAGCTCAACCCTCTCTTATTTTTCAGGAGTTGACGAAGTACCACCTCACTGATGGATTGGAACAAGCAATAGCTTCTTTGGAAGAAAGTTGATTCATGGTTGTTTTGTTATTTTGAATATGGGATTTTTGTAACAATACTATCAACTTTATTTTGTTGTTATTATGTGTCCTAGGGGCTTATATTTTGTAAGGCCATTTAGTTCATTGAACTGGAATGCGAATCCCGAATGTTGTGGGAATGTACATGAAGAGTTGTAATCTCTTAACTCTTAGTTCAATGAGATAAATGACTTTTTGGATATATTATTGTGCTGGTCTTGACATGTTTTTTACGAGAAATTTAGGGCGTTACAAGTTGGTATCAAAGCAATAGGTTAGAATACCTTAGGCTTATGGGAAGTGACATGTGTCACAGTAGGGTCCTTAGGCTAGGACGGAACGCTTAGGATGCCTTGTGTGTTATATGTCTTTATGTGATTATATGGGTATGGGGTTAGACTCTTATGATATGGCTTTTGTCCGTTGCATTCACCGAAATCCTTTTGGAAAGGCACTTGATCACTGTTCTTTCCACTTGGAGGTCCTTGATTGCCACGGAATTAGCCAATATCTTAGGAGGACAACTCAGGTGTGCTTTTATGTGATTGTATGTGTGGATTATTTTATGTAGAAGTTTGTGTGTTTACATGGTGAATAAGCTTGAGGATTAAGAATGGAGCACTTAGGTGTAGAAAGTTGGTCTTGAATTTAATATTGTCTCTACTTCTTATAGATGTCTAGACGTGCTAGAGCTCGCGGTAGACCTTGTCGGGGAGGCCATAACATTCCAGCCCAACTCGAGATCTCTCTACAAGAGAAAGGAGTGGGTCAAAACAATATACCCATTCCACCGGCCCAAGAAGCTATGGGGGCCTTGGCTAGGGAAATGGCAGGGGCTCTTTGGGAGTCCATGGAGATATTGAGAGCCGAGCAAGTGGCTAGAACCATTGAAGGAGAAACGAGAGCTTCCATTTTGAAAAATGAGTTCTTTCGTTCCAATCCCGCCGAGTATAGCGGCGAGCTTGATCCGATAAAAGCTGATGAGTGGTTGGAGCAAGTAGTCAAGTCCTTTGAAATCTTAGACATTCAAGAAAATGAATTGCGAGTAGCACTAACGGCCTACCAATTGAAGGGGGAAGCCGGGCAGTGGTGGAAATCCATAAAGCATAGGGTTGAACATACTTGGAAGCATTTATGCAAGCTTTCCAAGATAAATTCCTCCCTTCCACAGCTAGGGAGTAGTTGAGGAAGCAGTTTGAAGAGTTGTTGCAATTAGATACACCAGTGGCGGAGTTTGAAGCCAAATTCACTAGCTTATCGCATTTTGCACCCAAATTAGTTGCAACGGAATAACAAAAGTGCCTTTAATTTGAGAAAAGTTTGAGACTGAAAATCTTGATAAAGGTGGTTGGCAATATGATACGTGATTACCACCGTTTAGTTGAAGCGGCTGCTCATGTGGAGATTACTGTAGAGGCCGAAGAGGCAAAGCAAAGATTGAAGAGAGTAGGACATTCTGATGCTAGAAATGACATGAGTTCTTCAAAGAGGTCTAGGGGTTCATCATTATCCTCCCAATTGCCTCCACAACAAGCTAAGTCCTCTATTTATGTGACGGGCGAAAGTTCAGGGAATATGACCCAAGTTACTGGTGCTTGTTATAGATGTGGCCAAATGGGTCACAAGGATGTAAAGTGCGGACATAAAAATAGAGCACGATCCCAACCTATGCGTCCACAGGGTCAATCTCAGAGTAGGAGCCAGCCCCAATCTTGTTATAAATGTGGTCAGCCAGGACATTTGAAGAAGTACTGCCCGCAGAAAGTAGGGACTCCAAGTGGCGCAGGGTCTAGACAGTCAGGAGGTTTATAGATGGGTTAGGGACAGAGGCAATCTTATCGGCCGACTCAGTCAGGACAAGCATCTAGGACAGTTCAGGGAGCCACGTCTGCTCAATCCGCACAACAAGCTTATGTTCAGAGAGGTGATGTAGGAGAGCAGGGGTCACAATGAAGAGTGTACGCTATCACCGCTTCCGAGCAAGCATCGGGGACATCATTTATGACAGGTACTCCTCATTTTCAATACTTGGGCTAGTGTGTTGATTGACACTGGGGCATCGCATTCATTTATTGCCACATCATTTGCATCATTGTTGGGGTTAGAGAGTAAGCAACTGCAATCTCCACTCACAATAGAGCCACCGGTTGAGAGTAAGGTCACTCTAACCTAGGGGTGTCAGGGGTGTGTAATTGAATTGGCAGGTCGACAACTTTTGTTTAATTTTATCCTATTGGAAATTTTGAGTTTTGATGTTTTCCTTGGTATGGATTGGTTGTTCACTTACCGGGAGATCATAGACTGTTATCGAGGAAGAGTTACGGTATGCACTGTAAGCGGTGATTGTTTCATAATTCTAGAGGATAGGTACAGTAGATCCTTACCCTCCTCATACTATCTACGTAGCTAGGGCCAATTTAATTCTCTTTTAGTAACTATTTTGGATAACGGAAGTGATGTAGTCCGGGGTGAATTTCCAAAGGTAGTGTGTGAATACCTCGATGTCTTTCTTGCAGACCTCACAGAATTACCTCCTCATAGGAAAGTAGAGTTCACCATAGACTTTGCTTCCAAGTACGGCACCTATCTCCTTATTGCCATATAGGTTTGCCCCAGCTAAATTGGTGGTTCTAAGGAACAGTTACAAGAGTTACTTAGTAAGGGCTTTATACGCCCTAGCACCTCACCTTGGGGAGCCTCGGCTTTGTTTGCGAAGAAGAATGATGGATCTTTGAGATTATGCATAAATTACCGTAAATTGAACCAAGCCACAATTAAGCATAAATATCCCTTGCCTATGATAGATGATCTCTTCGATCAACTTAAAGGCACTCGTTGTTTTTCCAAGATAGATTTAAGGTCGGGTTACCACCAAATCCGAGTCAGAGAGGAAGACATTCCCAAAACTGCTTTTCGTACTCGATATGGACATTACGAGTTTTTGGTTATGCCCTTTGGGTTGACTAACGCTCCAACCATGTTCATGGATTTAATGAATAGGATCTTTCGGGTGTTTCTCGACAAATTTGTGGTCATCTTTGTAGACAACATTCTTATCTATTCATCTTCCGAGGAGGAACATGAAGGGCATCTTCGTACTATCCTGCAACTTCTTAAGAGTACCGTTTGTACGCGAAATATGAGAAATGTGAATTTTGGCTTTATAAAGTGAAGGTTTTGGGTCACACGGTTTCGGGAGACAGAGTTATAGTGGATTCTTCAAAAATAGAAGCTGTGTCGAATTGGGAGCAGCCTAAAAATGCCTCGAAAATTTGTAGCTTTCTTGGCTTGGCCGGTTACTACCACTAATTTGTCAAGAATTTCTCTTCCATAGCATCACCATTAACTAGATTGACCTGTAAAGGAGTAAGGTTTGTTTGGAGCGAAGCATGTGAGAATTCCTTCTGAGAACTAAAGCTTAGATTGACCACCGCTCCAATTCTTATCATTTCGGAATGAGGGTTAGGTTATACGGTGTACTGTGATACCTCAAGAAAGGGATTGGGATGTGTTCTAATGCAAGAAGGAAAGGTGGTAGCATATGGCTCGAGTCAACTGAAGACTCATGAAAGACACTACCCGATGCATGACTTAGAACTTGCTGCTGCTGTCTTTGCCTTGAAGTTGTGGAGGCACTATCTATATAGTGAAAAGTTTGAAGTCTTCTCCAACCATAAAAGCCTCAAATACCTATTTTCCCAGAAAGACTTGAATCTACGCCAACAGAGATGGATGGAGTTTCTAGAGGACTATGATTTTGAAATACACTACCACCCCGGTAAAACCAATGTAGTAGCGGATGCTTTGAGTAGAAAATTGGTAAGTATAATGGCTAGGCTAGCGATGAGCGAATGGAAGATGATAGGGGATGCCAATGAATTTGCTTTACAGCTCGGTGAATCTTCGAAATAGGCTACCCTCTTCACCACCATCGCCCAACCTACCCTGGTTGCAAGAGTAGTTGAAGCATAACTAGGTGATCCAGACGTAAACGCAATGAAAGGGAGAATTCTTCAAGGGAAGGAAGAGAGGGGTTTAAATGTTCATGCAGATTCTAGTGTTCGTTACCTTGATCGGTTGTTTGTACCTGAATCCATAAGAAATGAAGTTTTGAGGGACTTCCATCATTCCTGCTTAGCTGTGCATCGAAGGGGGCGCCAAAATGTATCATGACCTAAGCTGGCAATTTTGGTAGAGGGGTATGAAAAAGGATGTAGCCTTATTTGTGTCCAAATGTTTGACATGTCAACAAGTTAAGGTTGAACACCAAAGACCGGCTGAATTGCTGCAACCTCTTCCGATTGTTGAATGGAATGGGAACACGTCAACATGGACTTTGTTTCTGGCCTCCCTAGAACTCAAAAAAGTAATGATACGATATAGGTGATTGTAGACAGACTTACTAAGTCGACTCATTTCCTCGCTATGAGCATAGGGGACTCCATAGAATGTCTATCTGAACTGTATATCTGTGAGATTGTTCGCCTCCATGGGGTACTAGTGAGTATAGTATCTGATAGAGACCCTCGCTTTACAGCCAGGATATGGCAGAGACTTCAAAGTTCCTTGGGTACCAATTGAATTTTAGTACTGCTTACCACCCACAAACCGACGGGCAATTTGAATGTGCTATCTAGATTTTGGAGGATATGTTGAGGGCATGTGCGTTAGATTTTAAGGGGTCTTAGGAGAAATACCTACCTTTAGTTGAATTTTCTTATAATAATAGCTATCAAGCAAGTATTGGGATGACACCTTTTGAGGCATTGTATGGGCGTCTGTGTAGATCATCGATGTGCCGGATTGAAATGGGAGATTCACCCTTGCTAAGCTCAAATCTAGTTCGTGAAACTACTGAGAAAATAGCCCTCATTCGAAAAAGGTTAGTCACCGCTCAAAGCCGACAAAAGAGCTATGCAAATAGAAGAAAACGACCCTTATCTTTTGAAGTGGGTGACATGTCTTTTTGAAGATATCTCCTAGTAAAGGGTTGATGAGATTTGGTGGGAGTGGAAAGTGTAGACGCGCCCGTGGGCCTCATGCTACAGTTCGGACTCAAATAGTCACGGTTCTGAATCTAGTCTGGCAAAGTGCAATGCAAGACCGATAAATCACCAAAGAGTCCAAATCCGGCAAATTGTTTTGGAAAACAGATTTTTTGAAAGAAGTGCCAAACATGGACTGCTTTGCCAGATACAGAGTCGCCACCTAAATATTTTTTATGGGGGAATTTAGGAAACCCTGACTCGTTTGCCTAAGGCCACGTGTCCGTCATCACCAAAGTTGCCTCGGCTCGGGAACTTGGGTACGATTAGAGAAGGTCAGCTATGAGCACCCCCACTCGCCCGATCAAAGATCGGCCTCTACTAACCATGATATCTAGTTTTGAAAATGTTATGTGTTCTTATTCCGATTAATTAGCTAATCTGACTATGTGATGCGCACAACACAAAAGTATAGACTAAATCGCCTAATTTGGAACAAAGCATCGCATATCCGTTTATTTGGAAAATGGTTTGAAATTTGCTACTCGCGAGTAGGCTAAAACACGGATTTCAATGAGTCGTTCCAACTCAAACAATCCAACCTTCACCCACAGGCAACTAGGCAGTTTACATCACGTAAGCATATAGCCACATGGTAAGCATGCTGTCATGTTAACATTCACAATCATGCAAGATGCTAAAGCATAAAAAGCTTACCGAGTACTCCGAGCCAAAACAAAGAACTTGTTAGCAATCAATGTATGATCCAAGTTCATGTTAAGTGGCTAATGCATCGCATACAAAATGCAACTAGAATGGGCTCAGCTATTCTAAGATGGCATGTGATGATGCTACAGCTAACACGTATTCAACTTGGAATTTGAAATACTATGCAATTAGTATGATGCGCCGAGCCCGGTGTGTGCAATACAAATGAATGGATGCACGCATGCATAGCATAAGGATGCTAAATCAAATATGCCCTAATACTAACCATCAAAAGCAGGTAAGTAAAAGGGAGACAGACGTGGGGTGGGAAGACATTCACACGCACGCACGCTTATTACAAATTCACCCTCGCTCGGAGGGACCGAAAGAATAATACAATTTAATCAACTAACTAGCTAATTAAATAATTACAGACCAATTAACTAGTTAAGCAAATTAACTAAGCTAATGAAGCGGTAAAACAGCCTCGGGAAGAGGGCCCAATGCATGCGTGCTCGACTCCGCTCAGAAATCCACCACCATACACAAGCTGCCTCTGCTTGCACTGTTTTATGCCTCAGAAAATTGCACAAGTCCCAAGGAACACTCTTTGAACACTGTGGGGTGCCACCGGCCATGAGGAATGGTCACCGGCCATGGGAAAGTGGTCATCAACCATTGGTATGGCTCTCGGCCAAAGATTTGTGGTCGGCCGGCACTCAATATGGTCGGCCGGCCATCTATGCCTGCAGAAATCCTGTTTTGACAGCAGCAGAGGGCAAACACGGCATGGCAATGCATTTCAAGCAAATGTGTGCACCAACACCCTCCTTATCATGTTCATGACTCAAAGGAGGATGGTTCTCGACCCTCGGGCCACCAATCGCGCATTTCAATGCGTGATGGCCAAATGAGTCAAGTTGTGCATTTGGATTTCAAATGTAATGCAAAACCAAACAAACACATAAGGCCCAACCTCTATCATGGTGATTTCAAGAGGCAAGACATGCATGCAAAATGCAATCCTAGCATGCGGGCTAAGTGTACAATATGAGAATGCCAACAAGCATGCAAACATGTAACAAGTGTGCAAGCTAACAAGCATGCGAAATGTAATGCCAACATGCAAACATGCAAAACATGTAACATGTTAAGCAACCAAAACAAAGAGAAGAACGCATGCCCAATGCACTATGATTCAAGCATGCAACACATGCGATAGGTCAAGTATGCAACAACACACAACGCGAGCATGCAACAATATGCAAAGGATGGTCTTAAACTAGTTTGGGCAGCTCTCTAACAAGCCCAAAACAGCGGCCAAATGCTATGGAAATGAGGGCCAAAACACATACAAACATGCATGCACATATGATCCAACACTTATGCATCAAATAGCAACTTTTAAGCACACTTAAAAGAGGATAAACATGGACTAATGGCAAGCATAGCAAGCTCTGAAAATCATGTTAAGGGTGGTGCCAAACCAACTAAACAAGACAAGCAAAGTATGCAATTATGTCCAAAATCTAAGGCTCACCAAAAAGGCATTGAACTACACTTAGCAACACCAAACATGGCATGATTTGAACAACCAAAATCAGAGTTTTAGCATGTTAAAACAAAGCCAAAAACACATTGACATGGCATCCTAGAGGCCTAAACATGATGGTATAAGCAATGACACTTTCATGGAGCATGAAACACAAACTCTTTAAGGCCTTAAAGTAACATCAAATGCAAGCATACAAGCATGCTAAATGGACTGAAATGACATGGTAAGTGGTGCCAAACCACTGAAATAGCTCGAGCAAAGCATGCTCATGACATCACACACTCAAGACTAACAAGCCAAAATGCAAGGCGGCCATGCAAAGCATGTCATGGATGACCAAAGCAACCACAAATAGACCTTAAGCATATTAAAACATACATAAAAGCTTCACAAAGCTTGGCCAAAACAAGTAAGCATAGTCGTCTAAATGCTAAGTACATGTTAAGGCAAATAATGGCATTACAAGACAAGTATGCAAAGCAAGCATGGTGTGTCTAAACCAATTAAAAACAGTGCTATATCATGACAAAATAAGCACAAATACTAGCTAAGACATGGCCAACATGATCTCAACAATGGTGCTCACACATGAGGCTAAAATGGCACATATTGAAGGCAACAAGGAGAGGGGATGACCCTCTCCTTCTTTGGACCTTAAAGCACCATCCCCACCACTGAAATCCCTCTGGATTTCAGTGGTGAGGAGGCCAAAACAAGGTGGTCCCGGAGCTCACCAAAATAGCACAAAAATGGGGCCAAACAAGGCCTAAGAGGGGTCAAACAACCCCAAACACCAAAGCAACCTCAAACAACTATTTTAAGCACTTAAAATCAGAACTTTTATATGTTATAGACTAAGCTTAAAAAATGGTGCAAGGATGGCTAAGAGCCTATGCAAAAAGGGGGTATTTAAAGTGAAAGTTCTTACCCTTGTAGGCCTTTTCAAGAACAATGCTCCAGCAGCCTTCCTTAGGTCTAAACCAGCTCAAAACCTTCAAGAATAACCCTTTGGCTCCTTAGCAACCAAGGTATGGTGTAATGGTAGGTGCCTTAGTGCAAAACTAAGAACAAACACACACAAAGGCAAAAAGAGAGGGAGATATAGAGATAGATAGATACACTATGCAAACCCTAATCTCAGAGCTCTCTGGAAATTTTTTGTAACCTTTGAGGAGGGAGGAGAAGGTCTCCCTTTATAGAGATTCACTCTTGCAAAGCTTACAAAACAAGCTAAGCAAGAGTGAAATCCCTCCATACACGTGTATGGAGGGGGTGCAAAGTGGGTGCCAACTATCACAGCTGGCACAAAATATCTACCAAAAGCATATGCACAATGGTCGGCCAGCCAAAAATGACAAATTGGCCAAAACCAAGGTCGGCCGACCACAAAGAGTGTCGACCGGCCAAACATTTGGCCGATGGCAACAAAACAATGGCCGGTGGCCTCAAGCCATGGCCGGTGAAGTGTGAGGGCCAACAAGCCATTCCCTGCCCCACAAAAGAAAAACACAAGTGTTTGGTGCAAAACCAAATACAAAACAGTCGAGTCGAGAGGTCTTGAGGTAAGGCGCGTGGCCGAAACCTCCGAGAACTCAAGACGAACACAAACAAGGATGATCACCGAGTGTTCAAACGGTGACGTCCAAGTCTTAAGGACGGTCAAAAATGGGGTGTCTATAGTTACCCCTCTTTGACAGAACTCGAAAGTCATAACAATGACGGGAGTGAGTGTCAAAGCCCAGAGACGACCCATTTTTGACAAGGCCGAAGACTTAGACAAAGCATACAAGCTACAGATAAGATATGCACCCGAAAGCAGGGGCAAAATACAAGACAATGCACAAAGCCGAGCATAACTTATGATCATGCAAAGAAAACTGTAACGAAGCATAACATGCGACAATTTTAAGCAATCAAACACAAATCCAACTACATTTCAATGCAGAAAGGATGTAAGAGAATTATGTAATTCTCGCTACGTTTCACGTAGAGAATATAATACCTGTGCGGTTCGTCTGGTCGTGCCAGCTTTAAATGAACCGTACATACAATATCGTGCCTGTAAAAGAGAGAAACTTAATAGGTACAATATTGTTAGCAACATGCATGATATGCAAGTTAAGACTGCGTAACAACGCAAGTGAAGGAGTGCATGACAATGCAACCTATGTATGACAACGCATAACAATGCGAAATGAATGCAAAATGATAATGCAATATTTACAAAACTATGTATAAACAATGCAAATGATATGCAATGCATTTAAAACATGATCAAAACATAAGCAGTTCAAAACCACACAAATATCATAAAGAGATGGAGATGCAAAGTCCGTCTACCATAGAAAAGGTGCCGACACCCTCAAACCACAATACCAGCAGTGGAATAGGCGCGTACACATGTAGAACTATGAGTGTGTAGACGGAACACAAGATACAAGTAATTGGGTGGGATGATATAAGTGGGGAAATGACCTGCTGAGGAAAGATCGTGATCCTAAATGTTGGATGCAACAAATTACACTACCGTGTAATATATACAATGGATAAGGCATGCAGCCAAACCGTATCTTGCCTAGGAAAGGCATGGACACATACAAACCGCGTTTAACACAGAAACAGTGCCGTCACCCACAACACTAGGTGCGTACACATAATATCATAACCGTGCTTCAACGTGAAAAGTACAGGCACATACCAGACCAAGCTCAACAAGAAAAGGCACAAGCCGTAAATGGAGGTGATGCAATGAATGCATGCAAGCTACAATGCAATATATACAATGGATGAGGTGCGCGGCCAAGCCAAATCTTGCCTAGGAAAGGCATGGACACATACAAACCGCGTTTAACACAGAAACGGTGTCGTCGCCCACAACACTAGGTGCGTACACATAATATAATTACTGTGCTTCAACGTGAAAGGTATATGGGCACATACCAGACCAAGCTCAACTCGGAAAGGCACAAGCCGTAAATGGAGGTGATGCAATGAATGCATGCAAGCTACAATGCAATATATACACCATGCAATGGAATGTAATATTTACAATGGATGAGGCACGCGGCCAAGCCAAATCTTGCCTAGGAAAGGCATGGACACATACAAACCGCGTTTAACACAGAAACGGTGCCGTCACCCACAACACTAGGTGCGTACACATAATATCATTACCGTGCTTCAACGTGAAAGGTACGGTCACATACCAGACCAAGCTCAACTCGGAAAGGCGCAAGCCGTAGGCGGGGGTGATGCAATGAATGCATGCAAGCTACAATGCAATATATACACTATGCAATGGAATGTAATATTTACAGTGTATACATGACAATGCAATATATACAATGAATGCATGACAATGCATGTATACAATGAATGCATGACATATGCATTATTTACACTATTTACAATGAAATGCATGACATATGCATGTTTGTTTTTTTTTTTTGGTTTTTTCTAAAATGCAAATGACAATGCGAATGGACTCGAAATGCGCGACAACGCATGCCTTTTAAGATGCATGACAATGCATGTAACTTTGAATGCGCGGTAACGCACGTCTTTTGAAATGCATGAAAAGTGCATGACGATGCAAATGAAACGAATGCATGACAACGCATGTCTTTTGATATGCATGACAATGCACATGATCTTGAATGCGCGACAACGCGTGTCTTTTGAGATGCATGACAATGCACATGAGGTACGCATGACGATGCAACCTAAAGAATGTGCATACTAATGTAGGTATGGCGTGCGTGACAACGCATAACATATGTGCATGACAATGCGAGTATGATGCGCGCTGCAACGCATACAATGATATGCATAACAATGCAACGTATTTAAAGCAGTTTCCGGACTTCGCAAGATACAAAAGGATACGAAAAGGATACACCTTGTACGTATTCAAGAATCGCATAGAAGGCACGGCTCAGAGACCGGTTAAGATTCGGAAATGCACTTTCTTGCACTGTCTTGAGCAAAGAGAGCCCCAAACCACATCAGAGACCTAAACAAGGGTGTAGAAGGTTCACCGGCCATCGGGGGAGGTCACCGGCCACAAAATAAGGCCACCGGCCATCTATTTGGCTGACCGGCCAACAATATGGCCGACCGGCCAAAAGTGCCTGTTCGGGGCAGTTTTGTCAATTCGGCACGGGTCTTTAAATATAGGGCTTGAAACCCTATTCTATCACTTCCCACAAACTCAAAAACCTCTCCCCCTTCTCTCTAGGTGTTTTTTCCATCTTCGATCCTCATTTTTCCTTGGTTTTCGGGCCCATTTCGTCGTTCGATTCGCAAACTCCTTCGCGTTTCGCACGTTTTGAACCGAACGAATCTTCGTTTCGGTGTACTTTTCTCGATTTCCACCACTTGGGGTTTGTTTCCCCCGAGTTCATCTCGATCTCTGTGCCTTTTCCGCACCCCGACCTTTCCGGCCATTTCTCACCCTCCCGGGGTTGACTTTTTTAGTTGACTTTTCGTATTCTCGCCCGGTCTTCACATTCTCGGCCATTTTCGCACCATTCTCGCGATGGCGGACGACATTCCAGGCGGTGGGGCTCCCCCGGAGATAGATATGGACCCAGAGGCCGAGCTCTTGCCGCTTCACATCCGGCCGTTCGACCCGGCGACCTACAGGCCGATGATTCACGTATTACCTCCCGACGGCATTCGCCACTTCAGCAGCTTTGCGAGGGGTGTGGCACCGGAGCTCCTACTGCGCGAGCCAGAGTCACATCTGTCCTTCGGCGCCTCCGAGGTACACTCTTCTTCATTTCATTTTCTGCAAAGTAGAATGTATAACTGCAATAGTCGATTCTGCCTTTTACCTGTTTAACTCGAATACACCGATATACTGCATGCTGTAGTTAACTGTGAACATGCTTGCACCTGATATCTGTTTGAATCTAAACATGTGCACTGATGCTGTATTTTCACTGAACCACCCAAACACACTGACACATCGTATGCTGTAGTTCACTGCGGGCATACCTGTACCCGATGTCTGTTCGAATCTGAACACGTGCGCACACGCTGCACCTTTTCACTGAACCACTCAATCATACTGATACATCATATGCTGTAGTTTACTACGGGCACACCTGCACCCGATGTCTGTTTGAATCTGAACACGTGCGCACACGCTGCATTTCACCGACTCTGAGCATTTTCAACACTGTTTGTTTTGACCACAGGGAGATTCTCATGCCCTCCGGGGGTATGGGAACGTCGCTGCACAAGGTTGGTACATGGAGTTACCTGACGCGGTTCGTCACATCATCGACCGAGCTGGTTTTGGGACTTTCTTCATGGGGCTCTCACGCCTTACTGCGAGCAGGCCGCTCCTTGCTGCATTGGCAGAGAGGTGGTGGGACACCACCGACTCCTTCCACCTTTCCGCCGCTGGGGAGATGACGATGACTCCCTTCGACTTCTCGATGCTCACCGGCATCGGGGTAGGGGGTGATCCGATCCCCTTCGACACAGACATTGATGAGTGGGAGGCTGCCCAGATATACTTGCTTGGCGCCCTACCACCTCTTGCTCGTTCGGGATTCGTACGATATTCTTGGTTCGAGGCTCATTTTAGGATTTAGGCGCCGACCACTCAGGAGGAGGAGGAGCGGTATGCTCGCGGCTTCCTTATGTTCTTGCTGGGGACGACCCTTTTCGCCGACCGGGCGAACACCGTGCCCCTTTACCTGCTGAGTGCACTGGTTGACGTGACCAGGATCCGTGGCTACGACTGGGGTGGCGCAGGCTTGGCCACACTCTATGGCTACATGAGCTCATCCTCTCGCCTCAGCGGACAGCTGCTCGGAGGCTACTAGCGGGCTTGGGAGGTATGTCTTCTTCGTCTGTTTTGCATTTCTGCTTTACATTCTCTATATTCTGTACACTGCACACACTGCACAATACACTGCACATACTGCTTTTTGCTTTATCTGCATACTGCTTTATCTGGTAAGTATACTGATATCTGTTCTGTCATACTGTAGTTGTGGGTATAAGCCTACTTCCCGAGGCTTGCCCCAGTGCCAGAGGAGGAGATGCCTCCCATGATCCCATTCTCTCACCGCTTTGACGTGAGGTGCGAGCGGAGGCCTCGGGAGTCTTTCATATTCTTCCGCCGTTATTTCGATACCATCACCGCCGTAAAGGTATTTCAAACATTACAATTCATTTAAGCTTCGCTTTGCATTGCATTTTCAATAGCAGTAGATAACGAACTGTATATATTTTTTGCAGATCACCTGGCAGCCATGGGCCTCATTGCCCATCGCAGTACGGGATTGGTATGTTGGTGCCCGAGAGACGGTCTGATTCAGAGTTTTACTAGAGGGCTCCGTCTGCCACGCCTGGTACTTGGGGGAGGGCTTCTTGCGGCAGACCTTAGGTGTGCCAGGGCAGACAGTTCCGCGGCCACCTCCTACTCATATGAGGCATACCGAGAGGTACACTCTCGAGGAGATGGCAGACTACACGATCGATTGGTACTCCGAGGGCTTTAGGGGCCAAGGCGACTACGCAAAGTACGTCCGAACCTACATCATGCGGCCTTTGAGCAATGGCCGTCGAGTTGAGCGAGAGAGACCCGCGGCACCGGCGACTAGGGCAAGAGCGGGAGCAGGAGCATCGAGGACGGCTCGGGTCCGTGGCAGGAGTGGGACCCGGAGAGGACGGGGTGCTAGTTGGCCAGTACTGCCCACTATGATGACATGCCGAGGGCAGGGTGGGGAGACTTACCAGATCCCCATTGCTCCCCCTCCGGCTGATCACGAGCTAGTCGGGTTCCACGACTTGCCTCCGGTATGTATTATTGCATTTTGTATTTTGCACTGTCATTTCATTTCATTTCATTTGATATTCCGCAGAATACTGATGTTTCTAACACTTTTTTGCAGGCTTCCTCTGAGTACACTCGCCAGTCCCTAGAGTTGACCGCCTCTGTGATGGGGATGCTCCAGCGGAGCCTCGACCTTCTGGCCATCTACGGTATTCCGGTATGTTCTTCTGACCACGGTCTCACACCATACATAAACTGTTTCACATAATCTGATGTATCATACTGTCAACACAACACTCGATACACTGCCTTCACGGCATCTGATACACTGCATCCCACAGACTGTTCACAGCATTACTCACAACGTTCATACACTGCACTTAGTCACTGCATTTTGTACCGACATGCTGCTCACAGTATTCATACTCTGTACTCATACACTGCATTCTGTATTCATACACTGCTCACAGGATTCATACTCTGTTTTGCGTAGCATACTGATGCGTTTTCCATTTGCGCTTTTCAGTCTCCATTCCAGATTCCTGCTGCAGGAGGTGCTCCAGCTGGGCCTTCTATTCCTGCTCGAGGAGGAGGGCGAGGAGGCACAGTATATCCCCGCACCAAAGCAGGGCGTACTCATGTTGGGAGTAGCTCTCAGGCACCAGTTCCCGATGATGATGAGTCCGAGGCGGAGTCGGGAACAGAGTCATCCGAGGAGGAGACCGGAGATGACTCGGGCTCGAGCTCAGATGATGGTGCTGGAGGGGATGGTGTAGGGACTTCTCAACCGAAGAGGACGAAGAGGGCCTCTTATTCTTGCACTTGAGAGCACTGATGCAGATGTTCCTACTTTATTTGCCTTTTTTACTAGTAGTTATAGCACATTGTACATTATTAAGCAGTTTTATTTTCTATAAAACTTGTACCCTTGTTGTAAAATGTTGTAACAAAAGAAGCATGATGGAATGAAACAGCTTTTGTTCAAAAAGTGTTGTATTTTATGTTCTTAGCATCGCATCGCATCATTTTGCACAAAAATGAGATTGAATGAAAATTGAGCATCGAAAATTGCCAAGTCAGGTAGTGAACCGACACAACAAACAAAACAACTTATCTTACTAAGAAACAACGAGGCCTTAGCAAGTTTACAACTCGATAAGCAAGACACAACAACGTTGAGTAAACAAAGAGTAACAACTCGATATACAAAACTCGACAACCCGAGAAAACTTAACGACTCGGTAAGCAAAACAACAACTCGATAAGCAAAAACAACAACTTGATAAGCAAGACTTAACAACAACTCGATAAACAAATGCATTTCGGACGATCGGGGTGATGGAACGCATCCAAAACAGAGGAAAACTCGCACCTTCAACACCCCCAATGCATGGAAATGCTAGGAACTTTCTTCTAGAGACTAGGACAAGACCAAAGCCACACTTCTCTCCATGGCCGACCACCTAAGGGAGCTGGCCGACCAGCTTTTTTCATTGGAGGGGAGAGGGGTGGTCAGCCTACCAGAAAAGGTGGTCGGCCGACCACCTGGCTTAGCAACCATCAATTTTTCGAAACGTGTCCCCCAAACAGTGCCTTATCCTCCTTAATGTTCTAGCCTCGTGGTTCATTCATTTAATCTCAGCTTTGCATCAAAATGGAGGCGTTTCTTGTCCAAAATCTCACAACTTGGATTGCTTCTCTAGATGGCTCTGAAAAGTTGAACTTCTGGGGCTTCGGCTTGAATGCACTATTCACACTGGGCCGTACTCCGCTGCATCTTCCTTTCCTCCATGCTGCAACAAGGCTTTGGAATCCGGTAACACACGTCTTTAGCTTTAGCGGGCAAGAGATGTGTCCTACTTTCGAGGATTTCCAAGCTTTGATGAAGTCCGAGCGCAATGAGTAGATCTTGCCTCAACTCCGATTTGGCCACGTCCAAGCCTTAGGAAAAATGTGCGGCCTCACTTTGCATGACGCTCGATCATTGATTCATGACGGGGAGCTGGACATCCCCAGCTTGGTTTGCCGATTTTCTGATGCTGGTGACCGCGGCAACCATCATTGGCAGGGCTATCGGCGACACGCGCTTTGCTTATGCTTACTATCTCATTTCTTGCTTGCCCCGGGCTCCGGTGGATTCAGTGTCCGGTTGATCGAGGTTGCCCAAGGTTTGAAGGAGGGCAAGAGCTGCATTGCCATGACATTGGCTGAGACATTGATGGGCTTAGACGCTTTTCATCGCCGGGAGACGGCTAGGCTTGCGGGGAGCCCACTACTATTGCAGGTAATGTTTCCCACCCAATCTCACATATGTATTGCTCACATCACTCGGCCCTCAGGCTCGATTTTTCTCACAAAACCCTTTTCTTACTTTTCTCTCATCGTACATCTCTCTATTCTTTATTCTCTCATTTTTCATCCCTTCCCAGGTGTGGTTGATGGACAAGTTACAGATTGTGGAGTCTTGCCCAGCATACTCAGCTCGCGGCTACTTTTTTCGACAACGCCTGGTCAATGCCCTGGATGAGGGGTGGTGGTACAACTAGATGTGCAGTTTGTCTGCAAACCGCATCACTTGGTGCTGCCTTTGGCTCAATCTACTGGCAATGAGCTACAACATGACCCGTCAACCTGGGATTCAACTGATTGGCATGACACATTGTGTCTTCTATTTTCCGTTCTAGTTCCGGTGCCAGTTCGGACATGATCAGACTTGCCCGCCAGAGGGGATAGAGTACCCTGCTGCATTCCTAGCCCGAGGCGCACAGCTTGCCCGGTATGCCACAGCATGGAGGACTAGAGAGCTCCTGGCCCCTGCTCCCACTTTCAGTTGCACTTTGTCTGACGAGTGCTTGGATTGGCTTAATGAAGAGGCACAAGAAGGGCCCACTTTGGCATCAGAGGCTTCGACTAGCTCTGGGAGGGGGCGCAGGAACACCTGACTTATCTATGCCCCGGATTTATTGCTTTATTAGTACTTTCAAGTTTTCTTTATGAATGTAACCAAAAGCAACTTCAATTTGTATGCAAGAGCAGGAGAACTCTGTATTGAAATCAATGAAATTGAAGGTTGTGGGTACTGAAAATTTTCCGCTTTGGTCCAAAAATGGTCTAAGTTGTAAAAGGATTAATTTTGAACAAAGTCAACTTTTATTAAAACTTTTCAAAACCATTTTCGATATGGATCAGAACTGGACACGCCTGAAATCTGTCACTGAGATGCACAACCCCGGATCCCAACAACTGGAAAGTTGCCCCTAGTCTGAATAGTACCGCGACATTGCACAGCAACGGAAAGTTGTCCCTAGTCTGAAAAGCACTGCACCGGAGATCATAACCGAACTCTTGAATGCTGAATAGACAAAGATGACCGAGATGATCAAATGGACAAAGTTGATCGGGGAAAGGTTTATAGCTGAACTTCAGGATGAAGTTGCCTACATATCCCAAAGATGGGAATCAAGCCTTACGTAGTTCAGGCTCGGGTTCACTCGAGTATTTTCACTCTTCTTTTACGCTCTAACTTTTGCCAAGGCCGCCCTTTGCCGGTTTTCAACCTTGCGAGCTCAGTTTTTATTATTTCAAATTTTTTGTGCTCTAACTTTTGCCTAGGTCGCCCTTTTGAGTTTTCGGCCTAGCGAGCCTCTCAGGGGTAATATTTCTTCAACTTGTCCATGTTGATCGGTTGGGAAAACTCTAGGCCATCTAGGTCCATCAGAACCACAGCTCCACTTGACCAGATAGCTTTGATGATGTAGGGACCAGTCTAATTGGGTCTGAACTTGCCCCTTGGGTCGTGGATGGGAGCTCGGTTGTCCTTGAGCACCAAATCTCCTTCCTTTAGATTCCTGGACTTAACTTTCTTGTTGAAAGCCCTGGCAATTCTGCACTGATAACCTTGAACATGGTACAGTGCTTTCAGTCTGCACTCGTCAAAGAGCATGAGTTCTTCAAATCTGCTCTGTTGCCAATCTGCTTTGGCTATCTGACACTCAGCCAGCACTCGCAAAGACGGAACCTCAATTTCAATAGGTAGAACGGCCTCCATCCCATAAACCAATGAATACGGAGTCGCCCCAGTAGAAGTCCTAATTGAGGTTCGGTAGCCCACAGAGCGAACGGCAGCTTATCTGGCCAATCCCGGTAGGTTTCCACCATCTTCTGCAGTATATGTGTTTGATATTCTTGTTGGCGGCCTCGACCGCTCCATTGGTCTGCGGCCGATAGGTGGATGACTTATGAAAAGCCACATTGTATTTTTCCAACAAATCAATCACTTCCTTCTTGAAGTGGGAACCGTTATCTGAAATGATCTCGTTTGGACCCCATAACGACAGATGATGTTGTTTCTGATGAATTTTGCAACGTGTGAAGCCTTCAACACCGCATAGGATTGGGCCTCAACCCACTTTGTGAAATAATCTATCGCGACCAGGATGAACTCATGCCCATTCGACCCCTTCGGAGTGACAGCCCCGATCACATCGATTCCCAAACTGAAAATGGCCATGGCGAAGTCATATTGTATAGCTTCGACGGCGGGATGTTCATGCGGTTTGCATGGATCTGACATTTGTGGCATCGCCGAACAAAGCCGATACAATCCTCCTCCATGGTGGACCAGAGTAACCTTGTCTGAGGATCTTCCGCTAGCATTACCCCGTTCATATGCGCACCGCATTCCCCTCCATGGATGGCCTCCATCAGGCGTTTTGATTCTTCAGCTTCAACGCACAGCTTATGCATTCCCAGATGACCTCTCTTTACAATGAGCAGCCATTCTTCTGATTGCCCTTTTATCCTTGGCATTTGCCCCTGGTGGATACGCTTCTTTTCCAAGAAATTCCAAATATCGTAATACCAGGGGTTCTCATCTTGAACCTCATCTATAGCAGCAATCGACTCGTAAGCCGGCACAAATTTTGGTCGATAATGACTGGACGCATCCGGACTCCAAACGGGATGTCTATCATGGAAGATAGAGTTGCTAGTGAATCTGCGAACCTGTTGTTCTCTCTTAACAGATGAGCAAAGTTTAACTTCTCAAACCGAGGAATTAACAAGTCCAAGGTCTGGTGATACATAATCATCTTTTCTTCTTTGACTTTCCAATCTCCTTTCGCTTGAGATACAACAAGGTTCGAGTCCCCGATGACGTCCAACCGTTTTGCCCCTAATTCCAGGGCTGCTTCTAGACC
Organism: Camellia japonica; assembly: GCA_030407325.1. NCBI lineage: Eukaryota > Viridiplantae > Streptophyta > Magnoliopsida > Ericales > Theaceae > Camellia > Camellia japonica. The sequence continues at coordinate 83,604,154 of JAPPVO010000010.1, read as the reverse complement.
GGCAATGCATGCCTCATATTCTGCTTCGTTGTTCGAGACTTTGAACGGAGTTTGAATGCTAGAGGGATACGGGAGTTGTCGGGTGCTATCAGCAACACTCCTATCCCATACCCGTACTGGTTTGACGCTCCGTCAAAGTACATCGTCCAAAACTCGTCGTCGATATGCAAAATGGCCTCATCTGGGAATAAGTACTCAACTGCTTCACCTCCTTCCACTGGATGATCGGCTAAGAATTCTGCTACTGCTCTTCCCTTGACTGACTTGCGCGTCACATATTTCAGATCGAATTCGGAAAGCAACAGCAACCAACGAGCTAGCCTACCCGTAAGCGCCGGTTTCTCGAATAGATATTTGATGGGATCTAATCTTGAAACCAACATTACAGAGTGAGCTAACAGGTAGTGCCGCAGCTTCCTGGTAGCCCATACCAAGGCTAAGCAAGCCTTTTCCAACGGTGTGTAGCGAGTCTCATACTCCAGCATCTTCTTGCTCAAGTAGTAGATGGCTCTCTCCACTTTGTCCTCTGATTCTTGCACGAGCATGCAGCCCATTGTAGTCTCAGTTACTGAAAGATACAAAATCAACGGTCTCCCCAGCTCTGGCGGTGACAACACGGGTGGGTTCTGTAAGTATTCCTTGATCTGTTCAAAAGCAGCTTGGCATCGGCCGTCCCATTGGAATTTCTTTCCTTTCTTCAGGAGGCCAAAAAGTGGTTCACAAGTCAAGGTTAATTTTGAGATAAACCGTCTTATGAATTGCACTTTACCCAGAAAGCCTCGCACCTCCTTTTCAGTCCTTGGTGGTGGCATTTCTAAGATGGCCTTGATTTTGGAAGGGTCGACTTCGATACCTCTCTGTGTAATCAGAAACCCCAGCATTTTCCCGCTGTAACACCGAACGTACATTTCTGAGGATTCAGCCGCAACCGAAATTCTCTGATCCTTTGGAAGAACTTTTGCAAGGCGGTGTAGTGGCCCTCTCTTTCTTTGGACTTGACAATCATGTCGTCCACGTACACCTCAACCTCTTTGTGGATCATGTCGTGCAATATTGTGGTCGCGGCCCGTTGATATGTAGCTCCAGCATTCTTCAACCCAAATGGCATCACTCTGTAGCAGTAGGTCCCCACGGGGTGGTGAAAGCAGTCTTCTCCCCGGTCTCGGTGGTGCCATCACTATCTGATTGTAGCCCGAGAAGCCATCCATGAACGAAAGCAAAGCATGCCCCGCTGTGAAGTCCACTAACTCATCAATATGCGGCAAGGGAAAGTCGTCCTTCGGACTCGCTCTCTTCAAATCCCTGAAATCCACGCATACCCGGATCCTGCCATCCTTCTTCGGCACCGAACAATGTTGGCCAACCAAGTCGGGTATTCGGATACCAGCAGGAACCTGCGTCATTTGCTTGGTGACCTCTTCTTTAATCTTGAGGCCCAGTCCGGGCGGATCCTTCTGAGTTTTTGTTTAACGGGTCGGGCCTCGGGGTCAAGAGGGATCCGGTGCTGTACAATCTCAGGATCGATTCCAGGCATGTCTTCGTAGGACCACGCGAAAACATCTTTGAAATCTTTTAATAAAGCGACTAAGCGCTCGCGTTCCTCCGAAGACAACGTGGACCCGATCTGGACCAGCCGCGGGTCCTCCTCAGTACCAATATTCACAGTAGTGATTTCATCCATTAAGGGTTTAACAAATCTTTCCTGCTCTTGTTCAATTAAGCGTTGCAAAACCGGAGGAATTTCTTCCTCGTCGTTTTCATCAAAATTTTGAAAGTCTGAGTTAATGCAATAAATCAAGGGCACAGAAAAGTACTCAGAGAAACCACAGCCACATCATTCTCATTAAGCACATCCAAATCGTCCGATTCTTCGGTTACAACAGACTCAAAGAGAAGAAAAGACGACCTGGACAGGACTGTGGTATCCGGGTTATCACCCCTGGAATACCGGACTCAGACTCAGTCGAGCTGGAACCTGATTCCGACTCAACAGATTCGGAGGAATCAGATTCCGGCTCACTACCTGACCCGGTGCTGCTTGACAAAAATCCCTCTTTATACTGCCAAATGAAGAGGGTGCGATAGATGCATCCAAAATGTTTGCTGGTAGGCTGGTAGCCCGCAGCCGTTTCATTCCCGATCACGCATACCGAGAAGTTATCCCCAAGCACTTCTGTTCGATCGGAGGATCTGAAAGTAGACACGCCAGCGCTACCCCATTTCACTTTCGGCGTCCTCAGACTCCACTTTCTTGCTCTGCTCAGCCTCAGCTAATGGGTCCGTCTGCTCTTCGGCAACGTCATCCCCGATAATTGTAGGTCAAAGAAAATCTCAAACCCTGGCACACGGCTTCCTCTCCGTTTCAGCCACGGCTCTGGAAAGCCACAAAATGGAAAGTCCTCCCCCTCCCGGACGAAGCGTCCGTTTAGGGTACCCTGAATGGGTCTATGCATCAGCTCAAAAGGCTTCCCCGCCTGCTTCGCTCTGGCTCTCCCAGCCATCTCTTACCTTTCCTTATCCCAATCCTCTTGGTGGGCAGATAACCCAGCCAAAGGTATGTGGGTTGTGTGGCACTTCGGCCAACGCTGCAACGCCCTTCCGGCCGCTCTTTCCCAATCCCATCCCGGGGATGTGTTGAAGCTTGTTCATGAGGTATACTGATTGTGCGCTAACATACACCCCCTCATTAACAGCTAAGATGTTCTGCACGACCCGGGCCTCAGCCAGGGTAAAACCGACATGAACACATCCTCCATACCGTGCTCAATTTCCAAAACTGGCGTAGATACTTCTGGCGGTGGATGGATCGACGAATTTCCAACGATGGCTACTCCCTCTCCCATGGGGGTATTCACCATCTGATGCAAGGTGGATGCGAAATGCCTTTACTTGGTGCAACAACACGGCCGCCCCAAAAGTAGATTGAAGGTTGCAGGAACTTCTAAGACGTGAAAGTCTACCTCATGCTGTCCCGGCCCAACCTTGGTCTGAATTTTCACTGTCCCCATTACTTCTCTGCTTGTGTTATCATATGCCCGAATCACCTGGGCTGTCGGCACAAAGTCCGCGTCTTTAAAACCGATTGCATATGCAGTCCTTGCCGGGCACACATTGATGGCGGACCTGTGTCGACAAGCACCACGGGTATCCATTTGTTTCTACACTCCACAGAGATGTAGAGTGGCTTGTTATGGTTCGCACCCTCAGGTGGCAATTCTTTGTCGGAGAAAGTCAACATCGGGGTAGCCCCTCCCGGAAAAACTAAGCCCACCAGCTGTTCGGGCGTGGTGTCTATTGAGAGCTTGGCCTTGTCCATGGCCGATAAGACAGCTTGTCGATGCACTCGCGATGCATAAGCAGTCCCAGATGGAGATGTCTGCCTGTATCTTTTTCAACTGCTTCAGTACAGCCTCTTCTTCGAGTTGCTTCTCTTTCTGTTTCTCAGCCTCCTTATCTTTCCCAGACGCCTCTGGCTGATCTAGATGTGGGGGCTTGAAATACCGCCCGCTTCTAGTCATATGATCGACTTCGCCGATGTACCAGGTATCGTCTGGCTGGTTGCTCCCCCAATCCTCATCCGTGTGGGCAAGACATAATCATCGTCTTCCCACCACATTCCGTCGGCAGCCAACAGACACTGTCTCGCTCCGGTACAATTGTACTTCGCAGTACTTTCCGTCCACATGCTCGCAGCATTCTCTATCCGTCGTGCACACAGCACTTTCAGTCCCCTCAGGGGCCTTAGCTTTCCTGATTCCTCTCAGAATCCCCAAACCTTTCTTGTTCCAACTGCGTCAGTACACAGCTTGGCTGTGAACAATTACTTCCTGCATTCACAATGCCCAAGTCCTGAGCGAAAAGCACCGGCGCTCTCCAGCGATACATTCTGATTTCTGGCCCTTCCGCCACAACTGATGTTCTTGCCCCTGCCGGGCCCCGTTCAACTGAGCTTCGTCGACAACGTCTGGTAGTTCATCAAGCCACCCGGTACCCTCTGCTGACTCCTCAAATCTGACCAGTTGACTACCATGCCCTCTGGATCTTGTTCATTGAAAAATTGAAGGTTAGCAAAGTCCCCTTCCACAGCTGCCAAGTCATCTATCCTCTAACCAGATTCATCCCCCTGTATCACACAAAGCTCTGCCCCTGCCGGCAATTCGACATTTGGCTCAACCTGGCCTACTGATAGAATGTAGTCACTCGGACTGTATACCTTCTTAGCAAAACTCCCAGATTCCTCAGATTCTGGCTCGACAATCCATTCTCCCTGAAATCTCCCATGTTTCTGTCTTCGACAGTCACCACCATTGGTTCAGTTTGGGTTCTGGAGATGTCCAACATGCACAAGTCAGTGCAGTTAAGGAAGAGCACCTCCGGCTTGGTAGGTGGGAATGATGATATAGATGCTAGGATCGTAAGACACAACCCCAGTCTGGATAAAGTTGATACATTTGGGGGGTGGAGCTTGGTTGTGCGGTGGAAGAGGTTTGTTGTGACATTGGGTTTTTCTGGAGGCAC